>PVKS010001349.1:0-144788 GCA_004027875.1 Aplodontia rufa | reverse complement strand
GCACTTTCTCATGTATTCATTGGCTTGATCAATGTCCTCTGGTGAGAAGTCTCTGTTTAGCTCTTTGGCCCATTTATCAATTGGGCTGTTGGTGATTTTGTAGCTGACATTTTTGAGTATTTTATAGATTCTGGATATGAGACCCTTGTCTGAGGAATCATAGTCCATGATACTCTCCATTTCTGTAGGAAACTTCTTGGTTCTTTTGATTGTTTCCTTGGCAGTACAAAAGCTTTTTAGCTTTATGAAATCCCATTCACTGATTTTTGACTTTATTTCCTTCGCTTTCGGAGACCTGTTGAGAAAGTCTTTGCCTACTCCTAAATGTTGAAGTGTTGGACCAATTTTTTCTTCTATCAGTGTTAAGAGCTTTTGTCAAAGTTTCTATAAGACTTTTTCTATGACTTCCTAGTGTGAGACTGTCCTAGTGTGGACAAAAGAATTGAACAATGGCAAAGAATGTTCATGGGAAAATGTGGATTCAGAGAAGCTGGCATCGTTTGATAACTAGTTTTAATTTTAAAATAAAAGACCTTACGGGTACTTTCTGTTGGTTTTATTCAGCTAGTGGCTTGGTCTCAAAGTGGACCTGAACCAAGAACTCAAGAATTATTCGCATAACCATTGTGAATAAAGTCACTGTGGTCTAGGGAAAATTCCAATTATTACCTCCAGCATGGAGCTATTTTCTAAAGGTCCAAAAGGGGGAAGTCTGGGGTTCTTTCTAAGGGAATTCAGCACAGGCAGAACAAGGCCCCGAACAAGTTTATGTTGAACAAATTCAGAAATCTTGGTCTCAGTACCCCTTCTGCTTCTTACAGTCAGTGGTGGCCGAGGCTTAGTGGTTCAGGTGGTTGGTGAGGACCCCATTAGCGGAGGTGGCTTTTGCCTGCCTACTCTCTGCCTTTTTTTTTCTTTTTTTTTTTTTTTTAAAGAGGAACGGACAGTGAGAGAGAGAGAGAAAGAGAGAAACAATTTTTATTTAGTTTTTCATGTGGTCTTTGTTGCTCCGAGACTTCGTGGTGTATGTGGTGCTGGGGTTTGAACTCATGTACTCGCACATGAGCACTTACTCTCTGCCTTTTTAAAAATCATTATTATTTTGTCTCTGCTCACAGTATTGATCAGTTTGCCTCATGGAATTTACTCATTTGCACAATAGTGTACAGATGTGGAATAGTGTCTTTTATGCCTGAAAAGTGATCGTTCCAGAAAATCCCTGGAGAGGCAATGGGTTTAGAACAGCAGCTTCGCCTTTATTGTAATCTCGTTGCCCTCTTTACCAGCAACAGAGAACCTGAGGAGCCATGTAAGCCGTAGACAGGGAAGGTGCCCTTTTTACAAAGATGGAAGTGTTAGGCCTGTGACTGAGTGACTGCATTCTCAGGTCTCGGTTTAGCATGAGCTGAGTTTGGGAGAACTGGACCTGGCTTAGGGAATGGATCTGGTCTGGAGTGTTAGGGGAGGGACGCCATGTTAGGGATCAGCCATGCTGTGATCTCCGTGTCCTTGCACAGTCAGGCTGATGGGAAGAGCGCTCATTTATGGGCAGTCTATTTCTTTGTTATTTGGCTCTAAAAAACTGTCTTCTTGGTGAGAAATGTGTTTCTCATAGCTTCATCCATTATTCCAGCTTCAGTGCTGGAGAGCTGCTCTGAACATGTCTAATCCTTATGTTTGATTAGCCTGGTCCCTCTAAGCCTGCTGCCTTCAAGGCCAAATATCCCCAGTTTCTTACATTGTTCCCCCAGGAGCAAGAAGTCCCTATCCGGAGCCATGGCTTGGTGCTTATGGCGCTTGCCTAGCATGCACAAGTACGTGAGTTCAAACCCCAGCACCCACGTATACAATGCAGTCTTGGAGCAATCAAGGCCACATGAAAAATCTAAACAAGAATTGTTTCTCTCTTTCTCTCTCTCATTGTCCCTCTCTTAAAAAAAAAAAAAAGTCCCTATCCCTGTTTTTCTTGATTTCTTTCCCTTTCCGCTCCACATTGTCCGTTTCTTTTAAAATGTGGTACCCATATCTGCAAATGGTATTTTATTCTTAGTGTAATGAGTTATGCCAACCTGAGAAAACTGTGACTTTTTTGATACAGGTACTGTATTTCTGCTTTTGCAGTCCAGGATTACAGCAGCCTAAGATTTGTGCTTTGTTTTACACCAATGAAGCACCCATATCTTTTAATGAATCAATTAATTAGTAGGCCAATATTTCTTCTTACAGATTTTGACTCATCTTCTACTTTAAGACCTTTTCGAATTTGTCATAGAGACTATTAGCAACCCCTCTCAGCTTTGTGATAAACTCAAATTCTATTTATTTGAGTCTTTGATAAGAACATTTAGTGAGAATGAGGTAATAGCAGAATGCTATGATATTCTAACCTCCCTCTGGATGAACCCCCAAAGTACCTTCTGGGTACATCGCAAACCACATTTCTTCCTCTTGTCCCTAAGAATTCACGATGATACCCTTTGTCAGAAGCTTTACTGAAGTTAGATGTTGTAGATACTGGCACACTTTGTCTATTTCCCGACTGGTGGCTCCTCAAAAAAAAAAAAAAAAAAAATGAATCCTCTAGAGCTGGGGTTGATAAACTGTAGGCCAAATTTGGCCCACTGCTTGTTTTCATGAATAAAGTTTTATTGGAACACATCATACCTGTTCATTTATATGTTTCTATGACTGTTTTCATGCTAGATCAACAGAGGAGGGTTGTTGCTATGGAGACCATGTGTCTGGCAAAGCCCAAAATATGTACTCTCTGGTCCTTCACAGAAAAGGTGTGCCTATCTTCGAGAGTGAAATTGACAGTGGCCAGGCCAGGCATCTGATGTTACGATGGGAGAGTTCTACCTGAATTGGTTCTAGTTGCGACCAAATATTACTAGGGGTTTCAGGGCATAGAGTAAAGATCCAGGCTCAGCCGTCCTGTAGAATTTAGCTGTAGCCTAGAATTGTGTTCCTCAGGAGCCTGTGCAGTCAGCAAGCATCCGAGACACTGTAAAGGTGCTTCTTGCATGTACCCAATGAGGGAATGGGCTGCTCGTCTCATTTCTTACATTCAAGAACATACGCAAAGCAGCCTTGGCTTGTGCTCTAGCCGTGGGAATTCTGAGCCCTGGGTAAAGAGGAGGCAGTGACCGTCTAGAGAAGCTGTTTGATGAGGAAATGAAGGGCTTCTGTTGACTCGACCCCTTCTTTTGCTTCTTCAGCCAGATCTGTGCTTTCTGCTGGTGTCTGGCCGGACAGGGAGTCCAGTGGGCCGACCTGTGAAGTACAACATCGTGGGAGTGGGGAATCTGATTGGTCCTCAAGTTTACATCACCGCAAACGGAGCTGTCTATATCTTGTTTGGCTTTGGTAAGAAACAAGGCTGGTTTTCACTACTATTCCCCATTGGTGTGTGTGACTAGGCCTCCCTTGAGGCGGTAAAAGCTCAGGGATTACTGAGCCAGCCCTTTCATCACCACCACCACAGGGCCCTCTCCCTCTCCCATGGTAGAGATTATGAACTCTGCTTTCCCTTACTGCCTTCTCTAGAGAGAAGACTCTTTCCAGCATTGCGTAATCACTTACCCACCCATTCTTGGTGGAACCAGCCTGAGCAGGATCTGTTAGATCCATCTGATCTGCTTTGTGTTTCTTGCTTAGATCCCCACCCTGGGATAGTTTTGTTAAACTCAGTTCTCAGTGTTGGTTCTTCCTGTGGTGCTAGGAAACATACAGGCTGTGGCACTGCGGGACATTTTTGTTCAGGCCCAAAATCGAGACAGCTCACCGCCTTCTCTGCAGATAGAAGAGCCAGAATGGGAGAAGCGAAGATCCATCAACCTGTCTGAGCTCATTGACGTATACAGGTAGGGCAGATGTGGAACTCACGCACTTCAGGGTCTCTTGAGAACTCTTGCCCTGTGGAGTCTCTAAGTTTGGTTGGGCTGGTGAATGTGTGAGCAGGGATTAGGGAACCAGTGTCAGTCTTAATATACCGAAAGTGAGAAATTTTCTCCTCTTGGTCCTATAATCTAATCTGTGTGTTTGTGCCCACTGATGTACAATCACTTCACCCATAGGTTGCAAGAAAGGATATTTATTTAGGATTCTGAGTCAGAGGAATGATGGGGACATAGATTTATTTAAAGTCACACTTTGTAAAGCTATGCAGAACTGTCTGACCTATTCTGTCCCATATTTTTCTCTTAGTTAAAGAATCATTTTTAAAGAAGCAAGGATAGTATTCATGAAATTTTATCTTTTATTGTTATTTGTTTCTTAACCCTTAGACACCAAGGTTCCATAGAAAATTCCATGCAAGCCCAAAAGGAACTCACAGGGAAAGTGCTATGGTGCAATATTGTCATATGCAGTGAATTTGAACCTGTTTAGCCCCAGGCTGGGGTAATAATTGTTTTGTTCTCTTCTACCAGAAGTTGCGAATCATTTTCTAGCATTTTCTTGGGCAGTATCTTGTTATTTCAGTGACTTTGACAGGTCTTAAACAGACAGGCCCAGTGGTGTAGAGAAAGAAAGAATTGGATGTAGTACAAGCCAGGAGTTGCGGTCCAACCTCATCGACAATTTCAGGCCTCCTGTCTTGATCTCCATGTATCTTCCGTGCCATTATTCTTGGCTCCTTATTTTCCCCAGAGTATCCAGTGTCCTATAGCACTTTCCCTGTGAATTCCTTCTGGACATGCATGGAATTTTCTGTGGAAACTTGGTTTCTAAGGGTCAAGACAGGAATGACAAAGTGTCCCACTTGATAAGGTAATAGTGGGAAATAGATCAAGAGTGCAGCTGGCTCTCTGTATCCATGGAGTCCACATTTGTGGTTTCAACCAACTGCAGATTGGAAGCAATCTCAGGGAATTTTTTTTATTTGTATTGAACATGTACAGTCATATTTTTCTTGTTCTTAGTTCTTGAACATTTCAGTATAACAACTATTTACATGGCAGGAGGTATTATCAGTAACCTAGAGAGGGTTTAAACTCTGCAGGAGGATGTAGGTCGTATGTAGATACTACACTGTTTTATATAGGGACTTGAGCATCTGTGGATTTGGGTGTCTATAGGAGTCCTGGCACCATTCCCCTGGGACAACTTTATACATAAACATATGTATAGCAAGAGACAAAGATAAAATAAATGGATTCAGGAATCTTATCTACTCCAGAGCCTAACTGTTGGGGTCTGTTTAATCCAGCGATGGTGTTGAGCTACTTCAGATGGTGAAGGCACCAGATTGCAACTGCAGCAACCTCCTGGTTACAACCAGACAAGGCCTGGTCCTACTTCGGGGGCAAAACCTTACACCTTACTGGACACTGAGTCTTCAAGGCCTGCATAGGTTTGTAGTCAGGCCCTGCTCCTGTTTGCTGTTTTTCTTTTCTTTTTCTCTTTCTTTCTTTTTTCTTAAAGAGAGAGGGACAGAGAGAGAAAGAGAGAGAGAGAGAGAATGAATCAATTTTTTATTTAGTTTTTCACATGGCTTTGGTTGCTCAGATTTTCCATGGTGTACGTGGTGCTGGGGTTTGAACCCGTGTCCTTGCACATGCCAGGCAAGCACCATAACCACTGAGCCGCTGCTCCAGCCTCTCCTGTTTGCTGTTTTAATTTGTTTTCTTTTTATTTTACTTTCATGCCTAATTAATTTACTTGCTTGCTTGCTTACTCTATTGGGAATTGAGCTCAAAGGTTCTCTGCCACTGATTTGCTCCAACACTTAAGTTGTGTGTGTGGTGCTGGGGTTCAAACTCAGGTCCTCACACGTGCCAGGCAAGTGCAATACTGCTGAGCCACTGCTCCAGCCCCTATTTATTCTTTAAAATTTTGGAACAGGGACTTGGTGAAGTTCCTGAGTCCAACCTCAAACTTGCGATCCTCTTGTCTAAGCTTCCCGGGTAGCTGGAATTAACAGCTGTGTACCCCATGTCCAGCTACTTTATTTTGAGATGGGTCTTGCTAAGTTGTCTAGGCTGGGCTTGAACTTGTGATTGTTCTCCTCAGCCTCCTAAGTAGTTGAGATTACAGGCTTGGGCTACCATGTCCAGTTTCATTTTCAAATTACATAAAATAGTTTTTAAAAATTCCTAGAGCAGTTACTTGATATCTGTGGCAGATGCAAGAGAAAGGGGAAGGAGCTCTTTGTGTCCTTATTCACTGTTGACTGCTTCCTTGTCCTTATTTGCAGCCAGCCTACTCCTGGGTACTTCACTGATGACCAGACATTGGACTTCCTTCTGCAGATACAGGATGGATTTGGGATGAAGAAGGTAAAACACGGGGACTCAAATCAGTCAAAACCTATATAAACCTTGTGCTAGGCATGGTGAGGAATAAGAACTAAAAATGGTCTGGTTCTTGAAAGAGCTGAAAGTCTAACTGAATGGGTGAAGTGAGAACTCACAATTCACTAGTAAGATATATAGCACTGGAAGTTTTTCTAGGCTAATTTTATTCCGGTATGAGTTCCTGCTACATCCCTAATTTACAGTTTGGAAGGAGGAGCCTTCTGAGATCTCTTGGTAGGGAAAGGCAGATATTATAAGAATGTAATACTTCAGAGAAAGTATGTATCCACAGTTTCAGTGAAGGCAGGGTGTCTGTGGCAACTGAGTTTTTAGATAAAAGAGGGAAGTACAAGCAGGCCCTTTAAAGTTGAATTTATGTGGATGGCATGGCAGGCCAGGTCAGGAACACCAAGACCAGAGGCCCAGAGGCAGAAATGGTACAGCATGTTCCAGGGACAGGGAATAGATCTTTCTGATTTTATTTGAGGCTGCTTGTTGTGTGGATATAATGCTTGGATAAACCACTGTCATTCCTTTAATGTTATAGACAGAATTACAGAGTTTTAAAAAAATTCTTTTTTATAACTGGCTTTGATTTTTGGTTGATCTCCACCATAAAAAAATACATATCTATACATAGCACAATGTTCTCTAAGAGAAAATAATTCAACAAACACTGAATCACCTGTTCTCTAGTGTGTGTCAAGTCCTGTGTTAGGTGCTAGAGACAAAATGAAGACGCTTCTCTTGGGGCACCTAGAAAAGTGCTGTTATAGATGTTTGCACACAAAACCTCCAGGCACGCAGGAGCAGGTGGCGCAGGAGAGCTGGAGGGCCCCTGGTTGAGCTGCTGCGTGTCAGTCAGGGGTTGCATGTGCAGAATCGTTGGCAGTGGAGCTGAGGTTTGCTGGATAGAGAAGGACGCCTGAGAATATTTCTGTGGGAGAGGTCAGAGTGACTCAGCTTGCAGAGGGCCCTGAAGGCAGGCTGCAGGATGTGGGTGAGGTGGTGGAGTCCAGGGGGTTATTTGATCACAGGCAGAGGACAGATATGAAGAGAGAAGGGACAGTCTTCCGCAATTTGAAGTGATGTCTGGTTATACTTAAAAGGAATTTCAAACAGATTGCATTTTCACTGACATTCCCAGGGGGATTAGGGGAGAAGGTTGGTTATGTACTGAGACCAAGAGGGGTTCAGCCCTAAGTTTGAATCATGGCTCCATTACTTACTGGTGATGTGCAAATTACACAGTTTTGCCTCACTGCTACTTTTGCAGCTATAAAACAGGCTATTGCCTACCCTTAAGGGATTATCATGGCAGTTAAGTGAAATACTCATCTGTGTGATGGGACAGAGTTTTCAGTGCGGTGACTTTAGGCTTCTTTTCTCCCCACGACTACCAATCTCTATTGCTCATCTGTTTTTCCTCTCTGCTGCCAGGGGGCTTTAGGACCTTTTGTGGTGCAGTCTGAGCATGGGTTGAAAAGGGCAGGACATAGAGACTGAAGGAATAGGGCTGTCCTGAGAATTTTGGGTCTTCCACCTACTGAAGAGCAGAGACACTGACGAGAGGAAGTAAGAACTCAGGACTGGAGGTGGCAGGGATTGGGCCAATGAGAGGCTCTAAATCTGTAAGCTTTGAAGTATTTGGGTTAAAGGAGACATAAGTGCTGCCAGGGATTATGAATTTGGCCCTCTTGTTACCTTTTGAGAGCTGCAACTGCAGAATGAAATCCCTCGTGATTTATTTTTTGCCTGGTCAGTTTATGCTCCTTTAAATTTGAAATTACTCCAAGGCTGAAATACACACGCCATGCCTCAGTAGGGTCAAATCCATGACGCTTGTTTTGCGGTGTCTGGGACATGGTATTCACTTAGATGCTTCCTGCGTGGTCGCTGCAGTTGTGGGAGGGAAAGAACAGTAATGACACTCTGCTGTTGGCATCTGCCTTCAGCACCACTGTGGTGGAATGGCCTTCCCGTCTGAGACTCATAAACATGGGACAATCCCAGACAATCCCTGTTTCCAAGCATCTGCATCCTCACCTGTAAAATGAGGTGGACTTGATTTAGTCTCCCTGTCCCACCTGAGAACTATACAGTTCCTTAAACTCTATTACACGGGAACAAGGATTGCAGAAATTTAGATACTGGTCCCTCCTCATTATTTCATGTTCTGGACACTCAGTTCACGCACATCTCAGAAGTTCAGCCTCTTAATACAGTCGGCTTTCTGTATCTGTGGGTTCCACATGAGGATATTCAGCCAACTCTGCATCAAAAGTATTTGAAAAAAACTTGAATGTACACTGACCACTTAGACTCTTCTTGTCAGTAGTCCCTAAGCCATGTAGTGTAGTGGCTGTTTCCATGGCATTTACATCGTATTAGGCATTCATGTAATCTTGAGTTGACTTAGAGTATGTGGGAGATTGTGCGCATGCAGAACTGAACCATTTCACACAGGGACTTGAGCGTCTGCTGATTCGGGCGCGCACGCGAGGGGGGCCTGAGGGGTGTCGTTGGAATATGTGCAGGTATTTGCCCTGCTTCTATTTGCTATGCCTTCTTGGCCTGCAGCGTTTCTGAGGACTGGCCGTCTTCACTCTGTCTTCTCTCTGGCAGATGATGGTGGTGGATGGTGACTCTGGCTCCATCACTTGGAGTTACAGTGCTCCGTGTCACATGAAAGAAGCACCGACCACCTCAGCAGTGACTTCAGACCAAAAGTCTGTCTTCCTCTTCTGGGCTGAAGGGCTGACACCTGCTTCTCCTGATTCTGTGAGTGAGCCTGGGGGACCGACCCCCTTTTCACTTCGTCAGATGGCAGCTGCTCTGCAGGGCTGGCCTGGCTCTCGAGATGTTATTTGAGCAGTCACCTTCCCAGGGGTAGGGGTGGAAACAAATCAGCATACGAATCTGTGTCCTCCTGATCCATAATTCCTGCCTTTGACTTTTGGCCAAGAATGTGAGCACTGAACAGGGCCCCAGCTACTGACTCTCCTTTCAAGGCAACAGGTCCAGGTCCAAATTTATAGGTAATTCATATAGGCTATAGTGGCTTAAGAGGAGAATCATCATGACTGGTCTGGAGTGGGCAGAGAAAGTTTCATGTGGGGGTCAGGTCAGGGTGGGCTTTGGAGAGAATAAACTGAGGCTGCAGGCAGGCATGGGGAAGGGACAGAGCAGTTGGAGAGGATGGCTGATTAGGCTAAAGCTGAGAGGTCACTGGGGGGAGTTTTGAGACAGAAGGTCTGACACCTAGTGAGCAGATTTGAGAAAGTTTTATACTTTACATTGCAATATTTTAGCGGGGTTGGTGAGGCTGGGTGTTACCTAGAATATGTGCCGAGGCATCTTAAGTAAGCCCACCCTGACTTCTCAACTTGGCACTTCCTGTGTGCCAGGCCCTGTGGTCTCTTGAGGAATCTACGGATAATGGGAAGCACTCTTGACCCTCTGCAGGAAGCAGATGGTCCAGGGATGAGTGGGAGCCTGATGGACGCAGAGTCTTGAATTCATCAAATGTAGCATGAAAATATAAAGCCCTACTGCATGCAAGGGGTGAATGGATACCCAGTTTTCCCACAGGCAGAAGATGGGAAGATTCTCTACAGAAGATTTCCTCTTGGGGTGTGCACTTTACTCCCCACATTTTTTTCTTATATGGGCTTTTTTGGGGGGTGGGTACTGGGGATTGAACCCAGGGACACTTAACCACTTAGCCACATCTCCAGCCGTTTTTATATTTTGAGACAAGGTCTCACTAAGTTGCTTAGGGCCTCACTAAGTTGCTGAGGCTTTGAACTTGTGATCCTCCAGCATCAGCCTCCTAAACCTCTGGAATTATAGAGGTGTGCCACTGGGCCTGGCTCTATGAGCATTTTCTAGCTATAGCTAGCTAGTGGTTTGAAGAAGTTAGTGACTGAGCTCTTTGAAACAACCAATCTCCTGTATATGGGCATTTCTTTCAAACACATCCTTATAGTTGTAGTTAGCATCCGAGAAAAATTAGTCACCACTTTCTCCTCTGTCCTCACCTGAGGACCATCATGTGTGGGAACGTAGTCACCTTTGCTTGTTCTTTCTGTGGCTCATTGTCAGGATGCCATCATAGGAGCCGAGACCCCCAGCCTCCACCACCTTTACCTCCTGCACCCAGCTTTCCCCTCCATCTTCCTGGACCTGGCCAACACCTCGGGCACAGTGACGGCCTCAGAGGGTGAGTTCCAGCGACGGGCGGTGGGGTGGGGTGGGGAGTGTGCTGGCTGTATGTGAAGATGCCCTTACCTCCCCAGTGCTTCTGCTGTGCTTTTCAAGTGACAGCAGAAGCATTTTCCCTGGTGTCCCTGGAGCCAGAGGTGCTGCTGGAGTGCCCCCTGTAGGTAGGAGCACCAGGTCACCAGGGCAAGAGCCCGGATTCTCTGAATGTGCTGAAATGGGAGGTGATCGCTCACGCCCACTGCAGAGGGGCTCTGCAGGGTAATGTGTGCAGCACCTCACTCAGCAGGGTGTTCCAAGCCTCAGCTGAGTGCCAGTAGCTGGCAAGGCTTGCAGGAAGTCTTCATGGGAAGACTAGTTTCTTGACCTCTGGGAGCTTAGGATTTGGAATGAACTGTGAGGGATACAATGGAGGTAGAATATGTTTTGTCAGGGTACTGATTTAGTTGGGAGTGGAGTTTTTGAATAGTAAACATATATATTGCATAGAAATCAGAGACAAGAGAAAATTAAAGGAGGAAAGAAATATTGCCCATAATCTGACCACTCATAACCACTGTTAACATTTGGAAATGTTTTCTACTTTATATATCTATTATAAAATCGGGCTTGTTACTAGAGACCTTTAATCCAGGAAAGTGAAGGCCTGGGTTGACCGCTTCTGCCTGCTAGTCTGGTCAGCTGCTGGTCGTCTCTCGCAGGTCCTGGCCCCCTGGAAGCTGCTCTTCTCGTTGGGTAGGGAAAGGGGAGAACCACACCTCCTGGCCACATCTCCTTTTTGTCTTTCCTTACTCTCTTCCCGTTTACGGACTTGCTGCTTCCTGCCTAGAGTTGGGTTAGTGCTGTGGCTCTCATGTATTGGGATGCACTGGGAGCAGCAACCGATCTGGATCTTGTAGGTACCTCTGGCCCCTGGTTGTGGGCCATGGGTGGGGATGAGGTGGGGAATCTTCAGCTTGCAAAATTCTGCGATTGGATCTCAAGTAGCTATTATTCAATATTCGTTTAAAATGGTATACAAGGAACATTAAGTAATGGTAATTAAGAATCTCAAGGCCATTTTTATTGTAACCACTATTTTCAAGAAAAGGTAAAATCACACTTGCTAAGTTGATGTGACCATGTACTCACAAACTGGGAATTCTCAGGTGAATTCTAGTCTGTTGGATGCCCACCTTAGTGGAGTATGATCTCTCCTCTGCTGGGTTGGGGCTTCCTTGGAGTTAGTGTTGGAGAAGTAAAGGTGCAAACGCTGAGAGTGAGCGGCTTTGCTGGCAGGCACACTCTCGCTTCTGAACACTCACCGGCTGGCTCCCTGCCTGGCATTTGCTAGGTGCTCAGGAAAATTTTATAGGAATTACCGAGTAAACAAACAAAAACCGAGCCACTTTCCTATTAGAAGACATAACTGTCCCTGTTAACTGCTCTTTTTGTCCTTCCTCAGTTGGAATCAACGACCTCTGGAAAGATGCCTTTTATGTCACCAGGACAACAGGGCCAAGCTCTGAAGGCTACCCAGCTCCCCTGGTGGTCAGCAAGCTTAGTCTGCGGTGGGCATTGATGGAGGGCCAGATGGTCCAGCTGAAGGAGACAACCCCCAAAATTGGCCGCGGGGAGCTGCGAAGATTCCTTTCTAGGATAAAATTTGTTGATTCTCCCTACCAGGTGAATAGATATTCTGAGATATTTAGTTACCCTTGAGGGCTTGGGACACATATTACAACTCCAGCTTTGCTCTTTAGAAAGTAGGGAGGAGAATGGGAACTTGAATAACAAGACCCAGTTGTTTTGAACAAGTGTTATTTCCTAAGGGTACTTTCACACCACGAATACTTCTTGATTGTTCTCAGCTGGAAATGGTGTCATCTCCCATAGGAGACATTTGGAAATGTAGGGGCAGAGTTTTGTTGTCCCAGTAACTGAGGGGGGTGGATCATACCGGTATTTTCTGAGTAAGGGCCAGGGATATGGATGTCACGCAAGGCTGGCAGTAGTCACATACCACACAAAATCATCTTGTTGAAAATGCTAATGCCCTACCACTACCCAAGACACCCTTTGCTTGTGTTCAAGGCTCAAGAGCTTATCATGGAGGAGGACAAAGTCTCTGGGCCTTTATGGAGGGAGGAGAGATACTTACAACTATTGGGGCTAAACAAAAGGACAGGGAAATAGAGGAATATTCTGAACTTCAGGTTTTCTCCATTTCTTTGAGAATTCTTGCCATGAAAAAGGAGTCACTGATGTTTCTACCTTTTCCTGCAGATCTAGCGTGCTGACATCTTCAGTTTCAGAAGCAGCAAACAGAACGGGTCCTCTGTCAGTGTAAAAGCAGTTCTTTGGAGAGATGACAACTTTGGCCTCATTTTAGTCCTTCTCTGTGATCCTTGCACTTTGGAGGCCTGTTGGAGCTCTTTGATAACAGCATGATCTGCTTGCGTGGGGTATCTTACCACCTTTCCAATCCCTGCATTAACCCCCTCTAGGAACTTGGTGTGGAGAGAGTTTGGAATGTGAATCTTACAGGTGTTTTATTATTTTCTATGTCTAATTTATAAACTCTTGTTGAGAAATCCAGTGAAGTCTATGGCTAGGAAATATTTTGTTTTACATTGTCGTATTTTTTAGTGTTGTAGTGATGTTATTTTCCAGACATTCCTTAAGATTCAGGGATCCTGTTTCTTGTCCTCCTGCCATACATCTGGTTTGGTCATCTTGAGACTTCCATATGGCCCACCTTTGATTTTGAGGGTCAGTCATCTTTCTCTCCTTCCACTTGTACGGTGGCTACTTCCCAACCGTGGGACAGCAGTGACAAAGATTGGTAGTGAGGGACTGTTAGCCATGTAGTGTTTTCATCTACTCCTTTCCTAGATTTCCCATCTATACCAGGAAGTGGCATAGGTATAAACATGTCGTATCACAGCGGAAGCAATAGAAATAGTTTCAGTGACCCACCTCTGACTAGGTACATATGTGGTGTTGTATGGGGTCTTGATGGCTCTGCCATTCTTGGTCCTCGTTCCAACAATATTGTCAGAGGGTATGTGTGCCTGCTGTCTTCAATTCAGAGCTGGAAGACAGGTCCCGGGAGGCCTGTGTCGTCCTGCTGCGTCTCCACTCTGCTTTCTTAGCATCGTCTCCTTTAGGGCATCCTCCTCCCCTCCCCTTGCTTTCTCTATTTTATTCAGGGATGTTTCTGGACTTTGGCGTTTGCTATTCAATTCCAGTGTGCACCCATATTGCCCTGGACCTCTCTCCTTTGAGAAAATTCTCATGTAAATACTCTAACTTATGTAAATGGTTAAGTTCTTTAGAATGATTTCCAGTACCTACTTTCCCTTTTTTTCTGTGTAAATTTGTTGACTCTATTTAAAGTTCTTTCCTAAACTTCTAGGTCCCTGTCATTGTCTGTATAGCACAGGATTCCATGGTGGCCAATGGAAAGATGCTTTTCTTATTTCAATAGTCTGAAAATCATGTTCTCTCCTTGCTTGGGCTTATACATTTCTAGCTTGTGTTAATAAAGGAGTTTGAGAAATCATGGATTCCAAGTTTGAAGGGATGCTCTTAATTGCACATGGGTGTTAGGACATAACTGGAGGTCAGCAGCAGTAGAACCTGTAGGTTGGCCTCACTAGGTTCCTAGTACCACTGCCTTAAGACCCAGAAAGCATATTTGGTTTCAATGCTTTGGAAGTATATGAGTCCAGTTTGACTTTTTTGGGGGACAGTTAAGAGGATATCTCCAATTATGGATGATCCCAGATTCATTTCTAGGGGTTTGAATCTACTTGAGTATAAAAGCCTAGGATATAGATTTCTCAGGACTAATTTATAGTGGACTGAACCCCAAAATGGTGGTGGGTCCTGTGGCTTGCTGAGCCACAAAAATTTAACTGTAGTCTACCAAGTTTAGGCTTTCTGGGAAGCCAGCCAGGAGTGCAATGCATAGTTGTTTACTAAGGACTTGTTTTAGTAGGATCGTTTTTAGCAGAGGATTGTGTTTGTACAGGGTGAGTCTCAGACACAGATAAGATGCGTGGTGAACGAAGTCCCTGCTTTGGGAGCTAATTTAACGTAACTTATGCTAACTAGCAGTTTGAATCGCTGCTTGCCAAACACAATGAAAGTTCCAGGTTTACTTCCTCTTGCAGCTAGTATAGGAGATAGCAGTGGTAGCTGAAAATCGAGGAAGCTTCATCTGACCAATGTGGGTGCCGGTCTCTTGTCAAGTGTGTCCCTAATCTTGCTTCCTGCAGGCAGCCAGAGATCCAAGAAAGGAAATACTCCTTTCTCTCTACAATCCCAAACTGGGGTTGCCAACAAAGCCAATGTGACCACTATTTAGAAGCAGTTAGGACTTTTGCAGTGTGAGGGTCTGCCCTGCTCTCCGTGTCCCCTTCTCCTTCCCTGTACAAACCCTCCCCGTGCCCTAGACAGCATCCTCACCTTCTTCCAATGTGTGGTCTGGTGATACCAGCTAACTCCATGAATGTGAATGGCTATCCTTATTGCCCACATCAAAGAAGAGCCTGCTGGTCTGTTGTCAGAAAGCACTATTTAAAATGTGAACTGTTATGGAACAAATAAAAACTATGGACAAGAACATGCGCGTGTGCCGTTCTTATTCTTCTGGCTGTAGGGGATGGTTCACTTCCCTCACAGAAAAGAGAATGTGGAGGAAATAGGAGAACAAGTTTCTCAGAAGGGATGAGCAGGTGGGCATCCAGAGAGGAGCCTCTGCCCCAGCCTCAGGCACTGGAGAAGCCCCTTGTGATTCTCCTTTGGGGACTCCAACCCATCTGAGTAGCCATGGTAGACCATTTCTAGAGGTGAACCTGACCCTGTAGGCTGTAGGAGCATTCTCCTATAATTATTCTACCATCCTAATGGCTTCTAGAATGATATTTAATAACACTTTTATCGGAACCGACTGTATCAATGCAGGGCCCTAACAGGTAGTGTGGAAGTCAAGTATTCAATAGTAATTCCAGTGGAAAATTGAGCTATAGTGAAATTACCGTTAATTTGCTCACCTCTATGTCTCAATTTTCAGACTGATAACCAGGTTTATAAGACCCTGAAAATCAGGCACTATATTTTACTACTCTTTCTATCCCCATTGCTAAGTCCAGAACGTGTCACATAAGCATTCGGCAAAAGAAAGGTTCCTGAATCATGAGGTACGGAGGACGAAGTGGGACAGAGCGTCCCTTTGGACTTGTACTTTAAGATACCCTCATTCTTAGCCTCTAGAAAGCATGCTCAGGAGACAGACTTCGGCTTAAGCACATGTTGTTAATGAACAAACGTGTAAGGTAGGGCTCAGCCTGCTCTCCAAACCCACTTAATTCCTAGCACTGCTCTTCTTCTATGGATGACCCAACCACTTCTTCCAGCTCCTGGCTGGCCCCTTGTTGAAATCTCTTGTCTTGTAGCGCTGAGTAGAAGTCAGCGCCCTCGGAGATGGAGTGGATGGGCTGGTTGTGGTACTGGTGGTAGCTGCTGGGGGTTCCCCTGGAGTGGGCTGCACATGACTGCTGCTGAGGGAAGCACCGGTGGTGGTGGGGTAGGCAACTTGGGTTTTCTTTGAAGCTCTTACTATGTCTGCACTTGAACTCCAGGACCATCCTGGTATATGTGTTGAAGGTGGTGACAGCTGATGCCATGCAGCAGGTGAAGGAAACCCAGGCTGTGCTAGGGACAAACACACAAAGAAGGGACAGTAAGAAACTGACTTTCTTGAAAGAAAAATGCCACGATCCCTTCCTAGTGGCATACTAGGTTGGTATCTTGAGGACTTAATTTGGTGTGTTTTAATGAATGTTTTGTAATTAAAGAGAACAACTCATGCCAGGTGTGGTGGTACATGCCTGTAATTTCAGTGGCTCAGGAGGCTGAGGCAGGAGGATCGCAAGTTCAAAGCCAGCCTCAGCAACATAGTGAGGCCCTGAGCAACTTAGACCATCTGAAAATAAAAAGGGTTGGGGATGTGGCTCGGTGGGTTCAATCCCCAGTCCCAAAGGAGGGGGAAACCATGGAGTACTAAAATCAGACATGGACTTATAATGGATTTATTTTCTTTTATACCTGGTGTGCCTGTGTGTGTAATTTGAATTCATTTACAATGCTGCAGTTATCCTTGTGAAACCTCCAAGTTCCATGGATCTATAGCTCAGCTGGATATGGTGGACATGGCCTAATACCCTTCTCTTACCATGCTACTGATTTTCCTTCACTCAGATGCTAGGAGAAATAATCCCTCTTCCACTTCTTTTTTGTTTTGAATTTAGTAATCTTAGAGTACACAAAGTTAGAGTCATTCAGGAAAACTGTTACTACAAATCTGAAGGTATTTATGTTGCACTAGGAGTCTGCTTATTGTGAAACACTGTGGTTCTTGGCTTAAGGTAGTTTATAATGGCTGCCTAAAGAGAAGTTAAAGATGGAGAAACTGAATGGATTCAACAAAGGGGAAAAAAAAAAAAAGATACCAGGGATCTATTATCAAACTCATTCCTAAAAATTGGGAAAGATAAATCTCTAAATATACCTGTGATTCTGGGAAGCTTAGAAAACAGGAAGTTTTGTGAGGTTAGGAGGGATTTCACGAGGCCCACTAATGGATAAAACCAGGCCACAGTTGGTGCTAAGTAGCTGCTTATGGGAATTTTGCAGTCTGAGCCCTGCAGCTGTAATGCTAAGCATGGCTTGAAGACATACAAAGGAGAGAAACTCTGGGTAGAGGAATTGAACCAAGCTGATGATGGGCCTGGTAGATTAAGGACTTCTGAATCAAAGGGCACATATTGCACGAAAAGATAAGAGAGAGAGGCTCTCGTTCTGGACCCGGGTAGGTTTCCGTAGTGCCTTCTTAGAAGTCCAGACTTGAGCCCAGCTTTGTCTTTTCGGTGCTACTAATTTACGCACTTAGCACTTGTCCCAGACAGTTAATTTGAGTCAAGTTGGCAGCTTTGTGGTGAGTAAAGAGTGCTGCTCAAAGGAGAAAGTGCTCTGAATGAAGGTGATGTTCGGCTCCAATGTATTTCTCATCACTGCTGCATTCTCTTCTTGAGAAATCTAGAATAGCTGACCCCCCCCTTTTTTTTTAAGGGTTAGAGAATGACTGTGGAAAGAAAATTTTATTTCTAACACAGTTTGTTGAAGATAAGAATGGGGAAAGGAGAAGTTACGCTTGGCTTAAGGAGTTTAGAATGGAAGGAAGACAATATGATGATCCATTGAAAAATTGATCAGAACAATTTGGTTCCATTCAATTGAATTGATGGAATTTAATCCAAATTTCAAGGCCTATTATTCTCCATTTCTCCAATACTCTGAGAATCAGGAAATATAAGGGAATGTATAGCATCATTTCCATAAGTCATAAAAGAATCAGTCTCATTTCTGGCAACATACATGTCAGGGGAAGCAATCGTAATGGTTGATGAGCGGAAGAATGGAGAGAGACCACACCCTCACAAAGCCAGCCAGAGGAACACTCTCTGCACATCCTCGGGAGGGGATAAGATGTTCTGATGATCCAGCCCTTTTGGCTGACAGACTTGTGAGATGAGGGATAAAGAGAAGGTAGGACAACATAGAACGAGCATAGAAGAGGGGAGAAACTCTAACAAAGGTTAGCCAGGGAGGGGCTGAAAAGATTCAGGAGATGATGAGCACTTACTAGAAGGCCCAGCCATAATTCCAAGAATGTGGCCTCCAGTCTTCTGGACCCACGTTGACGGTTGCCTGGAAGACTTGGGAATACATCATATGGGCCACCATCCCCAGAAGGCCTACAGAGGGAAGAGGAAGGCAGAGCCCTGGGGCAGGGCTGTCCTCACCATCCCTTGGAAGATGACTCTGGAACCACCTCCTCACTTTGCCTATGGTATGGCATCCATGACTCGCACACCATCACGTTTCTAAGTTGCGAAGTGGCAACAAGGGCTTCTCCTTGAATGCGTATCTTTACAATGATTACCCCAAACTTCAGGGTAAGCGCTATGGACAACAGCCTGAGTCAATGCTGCCTGCAGAGTTCCTGCTCTCACCCTTTACTCTGTGTTATATGTGGACCTCTCACTTTATCTAACAGTCTTGGAACACTGTGTGCGTCACAACGGAAGAGTACTAAATAACAGGTTTTACATTTTGAGAACACTTTCAAATAAAGGAACCTGGAGGCAAATCCTTTGGTAAATATATAATGATCGAAGGCAGTTTGAGGCTAGGCTCTAGACCCCACCTCAAAATAAAAAAATTAAAAGGGCTAAGAGTGTAGCTGAGTGGTAAAGTGCCCCTGAGTTCAATCCCCAATGCCGGGGA
Source organism: Aplodontia rufa (assembly GCA_004027875.1). Classification (NCBI taxonomy): domain Eukaryota; kingdom Metazoa; phylum Chordata; class Mammalia; order Rodentia; family Aplodontiidae; genus Aplodontia; species Aplodontia rufa. The sequence continues at coordinate 125,937 of PVKS010001349.1, read as the reverse complement.
TTGAACACACAATCCCACATGTTACTGTTATTTCAGTTTAAAACGAAGGCTGTCTACAAAGAATCTTCTACCTCCACCCTTTATATTGCCTTTGGGCTCAACATGACCGAAGCCCTCCAGCTAGTGTTTTCCAAGTGCATGGAGGACACTGCCCACCCCGCCATGGGGTCACTCACCTGACAAAACGGAGGAAATGGCCGCAAAGGCGCTCAGCTTGAGCCCGCAGCCCGGGTTCCCGGCAAGCAGCAAGTCCATCAGTAGCAGGAGGAGGCTGATGAACTGAAGTCCAATGTAGGTGATTTGGGCTCCCAGTGATAACCAGAGGATCTCTGCCAGAAACCACAGGAAGAAGGAACCCCAGGCCAGACAGTTAAATAACTGAACCAACAGCGAACACAGGATGCCCGCTAGAAGTTAGAAGCCCGGCAGTGTAGAAGGGGAAAGCGAGACAAAGCTGGAGCTAATGACTTCATTTTGAAGTCTTTGCTATCACCCTGCAGTTCCCACTATGTGCAGAACCCAACGTATAATCAAGTAAACTTGATGGGCTGTAAAAAGTTTTAGGGAGAGATTTGTGAAAAAAAAAATCACCTAATTTCCATAAATCCCGCAGGGATTTAACTTTGCTAGCTACTGTTTTGTCTTTTTTCCTTATTTAATTTTGGGATAATCAGTTTTGTTTCCTTTCTCATTTCCTCCCTCCGCCCTTTACTTCCTTTTCATTAAAAAAAAAAAAAAAAAAGGTGGGAAGGGGGAAAAAATGGGAAAAAATTTAAGCTTTTCAACGTGGTTCCTTGGCCAGAGCCCTAGCCTCCGTTTTCTATTTGTGAACTTTTCTTATCCCTGCTGTTCCCATTTGGCATTCCTGCACGTGAATGAAAGTCAGCTCTAGGAGAAATTCAAGGCACTGGATGGGGCTCAGAAGAAGAGAAAAGCAGAAGATCACAGTGTAGTTTAGATCCAGAGAGGCCCCACTCAATGATAACTAAATTCGTTCTCGAACACATACTTGCCACAAGCCCCAAGGGAAGGTGGGGGAGGAAAGCCTTCTCCATCAACCGCTCCTCTCCAAATCGGAGAGTGGGGTGACATGGGCCTTGCAACGTGGCAAATTCCAGTAGTCCTTTCTCACCTCTCTCGGCTGGTGGTGTGAGTTCAATGAAACTTCGGCACCTCTCCCCTGAAACACAAGGTACCACTTCATGGAGGTGCAGTTGGGGTGAAAGCCTTTCCCATCCCGCACCTAGCACTGCTCCATTGGCTCTGACAGTGCCTTCATATATTAGGCATTTAACATATATCTTGTGTTTTTTTGTTATTTTTTTAAGAGGGAGAGAAAGAGAATCAATTTTATTTAGTTTTCCATGTGGCTTTCCTTGCTTCCAGACTTCATTGTGTACATGGTGCTGGGGTACGAACCCGGGTCCCTGCACATGCCTGGCATGCGCCGTAACCGCTGAGCCACCACTCCAGCCCCATATGTCTTGTTTTGAAAGCAGGAAAGAATGCGTGGATGAATGAATGGTACTGGCGAGGAGCATCCAAGCTTAATTTCTCTCCTTCCTTTCTGGTGACGAAGATGAGAGTGCCGGCACAGGCAGATCTCATTCTTCTCCGTAAGAGTCCTGGTGTTGACAAATGCCTTTTGTAGCTACCATACCACTGAACCAAATGGCTCTAAATTGTTTCCAGGACCATGGTTGAAGCAGTGCAGTTTTTCAATGATAAAGATAAATGCAAACGCACATTTTTATTCCCCTTCCATCTCTTTTTACTTAGTCCAGTTTGGGAGAATCAAATTGAACATGATTCTGGACATTAGGAAAGGAAAACATCACTATCTGACTGCCTTCCCTGGCCACAAGGTGACCTTTGAATGGTTAGAGCTGGAAGAGGAGAGGTGTCCTCAGCCTCACTCCCTCTCACCCGAGGAATGCAGGTTTCGCAGTGCCTGTGGACAGGGTCCTCAGTGAGTGGGGCAAGGGAACTGGGAGCAACTGTCCTTACAAGATCCAGTGCCCTCTTTGAGCTGCAGCTCCCCCAGCCTTTTAAATTGCAACAATAATCCCTTGGAATGAGAAGCCAACTCTTGCTGGGAGAGGGGAAGGAAGAGGCTTTAGAGATGATCTACTGTGATCCTTTCATCTCACAAATGAGAAAATCAAGGCTTATAGGAACCCAGTTACTCATATAAGATCACAGTTGGGTAGAGCTCAGGCTTTTTGTACAATATTCCTCTCTTGTTTTGTTTCTATACAGCAATTCTCGTTCACTACAATGGAAATTCTCACATGAAAGGATTAAATGGAAACTCTTAAAGTTAATGCTATTTTAAACCAGCAAATAGAACCAGTCATGGAGTTGCACATCTGTAATCTCAGCTACTTGTGAGGCTGAGGCAGGAGGATTACAAATTCAAGGTCAGTCTGGGCAACTTAAATCCTAACTCAAAACAACTGACCAAAATCCTGTAGGTCTATTAAAGGAGGAGGTGGTGAAAATCCAGAAGGACTTTTGGACTTATTAAAAGGGCTATGAAGAAGGGACAAGAGCCAGTGGAAGGTGCAGGGCAGGGGGTGAGGTCCATCTGGGTTTGGGGAAGGGCAGTACTTTTTGCTGCTGTGCCGCTCTAGACTGGTTTCTTTGCATGCTTAAAACCCCTTAACCCCCCACCCTTCCCACTGGAAATAAAATGTAACATACAGAGTCCTGGAGGCAGGGTGAGCAGGCTACCTGGTTCTTCCATGATTTCCTCGCAGGATAGCCACATGCCACTCCGGAAGGTAAGGAAGGAGAACCGGTCATCCCCAGTCTCCCAGCTGTATTGTACCACCTCCTGGGCTGATGTGTTGGGGAAGCCCCCCTCCAGGGACATTGGCATGTCAAAGCATTTGGTTGCCAGACTTTTTCCGCACAGGGGCTTAGGCACCTTCTGTGTCCCCACAAACCAGTAGCTGCTGAGCAGGGATGCTGTGGAGAGGCTGAGTGATAGCAGGCTGAGGGTGGCAGATAGGAATGTCCGTTGGCCAGAGAAGCCCTTCGGGAGTTCCATCTGTAACACACAAACACAAGCAGAAGGGAAGGGAGCTGGAGCACCCCATTTCAGAGTCTCCCACTGACTCTCAACCCTTTCTCTTCAACCCTGAGAGGCAGAACCAGCTTCTGAGCATTTTCCCCAGGACCTCTGTGGGAGCTCAGCTTCAGGAGAGGCCTGGAGCGAGCTCCAGAGTGAAGATGCTCATTTAAGCTGGACCTCGTGTGCTTCCTGCAGAAAGTGGTGATTTGGGTAGACTGAATAAGGACAGGGGCTAGACTCTGGCATGATAGATACGACACAGAAGAAGGGATGAAGGTGATCAGCCAGATGGGACATATTATAATAAGGCTTCCAGAGATCACAGTGAATTCATCTAGCAAATGCCTCTAGTCCCAATGACTCTGAGGTTGAGGCAGGAGGAACACAAATTTGAAGCCAGTTAGCAATTTAGTGAGAACCTGTTGCAAAATAAAAATAAATATAAAATAAAAAGGGCTGGGGATGGGCAGTGATCTAAGCCAGTTTCAACCCACTGTCAGAGATGACAGTATCTCCAAGGGGAGGTGCCTGTGGAGCTGGACACCAAGTGTGGTGCCCATGTAGCCATGGGGAGAGTGCCCATGGCCAAGACTTCAATTCATAACCAGGTGGTCATCTCACCCTGGAGGGGCATCTCTGCACTAGATGAAGCAGCAGCAGGGACCCAAAGTGTGTGTGGCAGTACCCAGAATGGTGGCCTACGTGACTCTGGCGGGAGCCCCTGCTTCCCTTTGTCATTTTCAGCCTATGAGGAGAGTGACCTAAAAAGTGACCAATACTAAACTTGTCAACTTTGTTGAGAAGTGATTTGGAGACAGATTAAAAAAAAAATTACAACTGTTCTTGTGCTCGTGTTATGTTGCACCAATACATACTGAAGAGGAAGAATGCACGTGCAGAGTTGCTTACAGACGCTTCTTAAAGTAAACCATCTTAAGCTTTCCAGGGGATCTTCCATATCAGAATTAATCAGAACTAAATCTGCTTAGCTTAAGAGATGTAAATAAAACCACAGCTAAACGGACAGGCTCATAAATCTGCCTCTCTCTTCACCCCCAGCTTAAGTTTTAACATTTAACAGAGAACTTTGGCTGAGAATCACAATTATTTACTCTTCAGAATTTCCAGGCACTAAAGCAGTATACACCATAGAAAAAGTGCATATTATTTATAGGAGTAAAAAAAAAAAAAAAAAAAAATATATATATATATATATATAGTTGACATGTATATACAATCCAAAAGACAAAGCATAATAAACTTTTAGAAAGCAATCTGCTAAAGTGATTTTCCCCTCACGTACTTAACAAATGAACTCTATCAAGAATTTATCAGTCCTTGGGGTTGGAGCGGTGGCTCCACGGTTACAGCGCTTGCCTGGCATGCTTGAGTATGCAGGTTCGAACCCCAGCACCACATAGACAACGAAGTGTTGGATAAACAGAAGCCACATGAAAAACTAAATAAAAATCAATTCTGTCTTTCCCTCTCTCTCACTGTCCCTCTCTCTTAAAAAAAAAAAAAAAGAATTTATCAGTCCTTTCAAGACTTTTGCTGAACTTTACCTAATACAAAAAATAAAATAAAAACAATTAAAAATAAAATAAAAATCACAGCATCTGGAATGAAGAAAGCTCGTACATGGCCGATACTGGAAGCATGTGTTTCCGTCTCCCCAAAACAGTGTTCATTGTTTTAGTTTTGAAAATAGTATTGGCTTTTGTCATTGTTCTGTTACTGCAAGTTGTGCTTTGTAATTATTCTTTTGCTCATTGCTCAAATAGGAAATGGACTTGCAGCTAAAATGTCTTCATTAACCGTTCCATGTAAAGACTGAAGATTGAGGTAATTCTGTTTGTAGCCTTAGGGTTTGTTTTCTTTTTCTTTTCTTTTTTTTTTTTTTAAAGAGAGAAGGATAGTGAGAGAGTGAGAGAGACAGAGAGAATCAAATTTTATTGAGTTTTTCATATGGCTTTCGTTGCTCTGACACTTAGTTGTGTACGTGGTGCTGGGGTTTGAACTCGTGTACTTGCGCATGCCGGGCAAGCACCATAACCACTGAGCCACTGCTCCAGCCCCTTAGGGTTTGTTTTCAATAGCTATTTCAAATCTGATTTGGTTTAGAAATTTGTCTACTATCATGTCACCTCAGATTTTTACTATACACTCAAATCCATTTTGAGTTATACATATTTGTAAATTATTCCCCAGGATATTTAGAAATAAGAATAACCAACCTCACAATGAGGTGTACCCACCTTGTGACGCTAAGGAGACAACCAAGAAAGAGGCGATTTGACAAAAGAGGAAAAGCTTGGATTAGCTCAAAGAGGCTCCTTCCAGGCCCAGTGCCCATCGGGAGACCAGAGAAGCTCCACTGAAGGAGCAGCGTACATCACAGAGTGCATATTACTTGTGTATATAAAAGCCAAAACATAAAACGAGATATGGCAGCTTTTGGAAAGCAAATCTGCTAATGTGATTTTTGACGCTTGATAACTGAGTGATCATCTCACTCAAGGCATCTCAAGAATTCTCTTCAATATTACGCTGTCACAACCTTGGTCACATACCTTTTTCTCTCTAGGATCCAGATACCTCTTGAACTGAAAGAACAACTCCTAGTTTGCAGAGGATTTCTTAAAGTGATCCTAGAGAAATACTGCCATCAGAAAAGCTGTATCTTTCCACGTGCGGACAGACCTCACGCCAAGGTGAGACTCTGCCCTCTAAATAAGGTACAGAGTGGCTTCTCTGACACTCAGAGGCTTAGATCACTACGAAGTGCATAGATGCTGATATAATTAATATATATTCTATCAACATATATTAACAGCGAAGCGGCATCAGCACAGGCTAGGAAGGACAATGCAGGGATGAAACAGGTACACTTCTTAAAAGAACCAGGTGTGACACAGCCGTGGAATGTATCTCCCAACAGGAAAAGGGGAAGCTGGTTACCTTAACCATGGTCAGCGTCTTGCAGCCTGTCTGGATGGACGGACAGATGCCATCTGGATGCAAGTCCCTTTGGTTCTAAAAATGAAAACTGCCTTCCTGCCCCCTCTCCTCCTATCATAGGTTTTGGAATGCCTCTTGATTAAATGCTGCCTTACAGTGAACATGGGCATTAATTGACAATGTAGTCACAGCCCAGCTGTTCTGGGTGATTACGCCAGGGAGCTTGCCAATGGGGGCCTGAGATTAAGCAAAGAGGAAAGAATCTGCATTTGCAGGGGGAGCTTTTTTTTTTTTTTTTTTAAAGTAAATGATTTAGTTACAATCTATCTGCCATTCCCCTAGGTAATTGGTGTGAATGGACTGGGCTTGATGTTATGGAAGCCACAGAAAATATTAGAGCCACCATCACTGTGCATGTTCCAATTCCCTTGAGATGAGCCAGCTTTCCATTCCTTTGAAGAAGCTCTATTTTTCTGCAAAATCCTTGGGGAGATATGGACACGGATTAGCTTCCTTGTTCCATGGGTGGTCTCTACCTTTTAGGTAGTGTCATTAGTAAGAATTATTAAGTGCTTCCTTCCAGATGGAATTCTCAGAGGAAGGGAGAGTACCTCAGGTCATAATGGGTGTGAGGCTGCAGACGGAGTTAGACTGGAGGTAAGTAACTCCAGGGTCAGTAATGCTATGGCTATATACCACTTCTCTCCCAATTTTCAGGCAAAGGAATGAGTTCCTAAAACTAAGAAGGTAATTGGATAATCAATAAGAAGTTGATTGCATTGATCTTCTTGCTACCAGTTGCATAGAAGTACAAGCTGTTCCTTCTGTCCTCAAAATTGTACACATTAATTGGGTAACATTTTGCCACTGTGATTCTCCAGTCATTCAGTGGATTTTTCAACCTCTATACCTTTGACAATGCTCTTCCTTCTGCCAGGAAATCTTTCAGTCTCTCTCTCTCTCTTTACCTGTGTAAATGCCTCTTATCAAGATTACTGTAAAAAAGTTTCTTTTTCTTTGAAAATGTTCCTCTCTGTCCTTGTCACACTATCCCTCTTTCACACAGCTTTCCACACACATTTCCATACTTATGTTGATTATGAATTCCTCAATGGCCTCTTCCTTCATTCCAGAGCAGGTGTGTCAGTGACAATCTTAGGCAGTTTAGAAAATATGCACATTCCTGAACCCCACCCCTGAGATTCCATAGTGCTTTTGGGGTAAGGCCCAGCAATCTATAGTTTTAGAAAGCTCTTAATATATGCCTAAGGAATTAATGTAACCTGACAACTGTTTGACTCATTTTGGGCGTGCATTTAACTAAAGCTTTTGTATCTTGTCCTGCCTGTCTTTCTCCATCTCTTCCAGATTAGCCACTAATTTATGGTTTCCTCCTTCTGTATTTGTCCTCTTATTCTAAAGAATCAAAGACAAGTCAACTTAAGTTAACCTTTAACTCAAGTGTTGGAATTTACCCACATTTTAGCCAAATAAGTCTCTTTGGATCCTGTTTTTGTCATCCAATATAATCTCGCCTCTTCCCAGACTGATGTTAATGGGAAATTTTGATACAATTGTGGTTATATACAGCTGTGTTTTATGTGATCGCCCAAATGGTCCTTCACTCCTTGTGATAAAACTTGCATGCCTTTGGGAGAAAAGGAGGCAACATTTTGCTCTTGAGTGGGCCGCTGCTTTCCTGGCTACATGGCTTCCTCACAACGCTGGGTGGTGCTATCCCCTCATATGTTTTTTCTCTTCTGTCAGGAGCTTCCCCTGCCAATCCGCAAAAATGTGGGTGGAGGTGGCTGCGCCTGCCCCTTGGACGCTACTCTTCATTGGGCCTCCTCCCTGCACTCTGTTCTTCAGAATGCCATGTGTCAGCTCTATGGAATTTAGGATTCAGGGTGAACTTTGAGGGTCATCCAACCGCTCCCTGGAGAACCTCTTTTTATGATTATTTCCTCTCGCACATTTTATTGTGGCCAGTTCTAGTTTTCAGTGACTCAATAGATCCTCAAATACTTTCCATGGGAAATACAACTCCATCATATCAGAAAATACAGTTAAGCAATGTTTCCTGATGAGTTTTGTGCACATTTTTCTCTACTTAATTGTATCGTCATATTCTCTCTCCACCCGAGAAGAGTGAACAATTCTTTTCCCTTTTCTGTGCTTACACCAGCTTGAGTCACTGTTTGGCACAGACGAATGTCTTCAGTTTTTATTGCTTCTGCTCATAAACCGCACCCCCTATGTTAATAGCCTTAAGTTTGTCTTCTCCAGGGAAAAGGGGATGGGAGTGGCGGAATCTTAAATGTGTTACACGAGGGGGCCCAGAGGTGGATTCAGACCAAAGCTAATGAAACTTCAGCTCCATGGTCCCCTACTTACTTGGGCTGCTTCCAAGACTCTGTTACCTAATTCAAACTTGTAATTTTGTATTATTTTTCTTAAAGAGGGCCTCCAAAATGATATTATTTTAGGCTTCCACAAAGCCTGGATCTGCCCCTTCTGAGGCTGTGTCTTTTGTGTGGGTGCTTGGCTGGCTGGCTATGGGATGTGACCAGTCTTGGCCTCCCCCTCCCCAAGGACCAGAGGACAGAACGTCTGATTTCCTCTTTTTGACAAAACATGAAGTTTCTCTGCCTGTCCACAAAAATCAGAGCCCGACATCTTATTCATTTCCTTTCATTGTAAATTGAGCATGTTAGTATTTTTTTTCTTCCATTTCTTTTCTTAGAACAGAAAAAGTAATTGCTAGTCAATGTAACATAAATATAATTAGGCTAGGCTCAGAAGCTCATGATTCAGCACAGACGCAAAGATCCCACATCTTAAAACAGTATTTAACTTTAGTGTGTGGGACTGTTACCACTTCAGGATGACTTCCACAGGACATGTGGGCACCTCACCGTTTATGACATCACAAAGCATGGGCTGGCACTAACCTGGGTTTGCTAAGAGCCTTGCTGTTCTCTCCACTGCACAAAGCCACACTAACTAGATATACACAAAGAGAAGCCATGATCTTGGTACACATATTTTGTAGACAGAAATTCAATTTATTGTTTTATGAATATGTTGCAGATTACAGGTGAATAAAATGATGGATAAAAATCCTGAGCCATAGCAGGTTGTACATCACACTACTTCCCTAAGGCCCAGACTGAGGCTAAGGGAATCCAGCCCCACATCCCCACCTTGATTATCCAGACTGCCCCTAGGATGCCGAGACACAGTCTTCTTGTGTGACCCTCATGTCAGTAGTTTCTCTGTCCCTTTCCCAGGAGTAAGATTTCTGATCCATGCCCCATTAACTCCTTTCTGTTATTCAGTAGACAAAAGTGGAATTTTGAAGTGGTATTTAAGTGTTTCTGCTGTCCCTGGCTCTGACGGACATGGCCCTGTTCTCTGCTCCTGCATGTTCTGATGTGCAGACTCTCATATAACTCATCACATGGTTTGTCTGTCGCCCTCATTTGACTTTTAAATTGCTTGATACAGTAGCTGTTATGTTTTATTCATTATTGTTCTGCAGAGCCTAGCACTGCTTTAACAACTTTGGATAAATGAATGAGGTTTATAACGCCAAGGCGTTATAAACACTCAGGAAGCCTATGGGTGAATAAAGCCTTCTAAATAGCCTTCTGTTGCTAAGGCAGACAGGATCCTTCTGATTTACTTGCATAAGAGCAATGTGAAAGCTAAAAAAATCCATAGGTGCACAGACACACCCTAAGCTTTCTGTACAGATACACCAAGAGTTTCATCAAACACGTTCTCTGCCAATACATTTCCTCCCACCTGTGGGAACATTCCTGCTTTTCTATGAGCAGAGCTCAGAAAACAGCCATGATCTCATGGACAAGTCTTATCTTTAGTTCGCAGAGACCAGGGGACAAACAGATTGCTCAAAAGTCAGTGACAGATTGGAAATGTTATGTCCTTTTCCAAACTGGGAGATTCCCTACTGATTGCAGACCTTTTGGATGATCTAGAAGGTTGTGAGATTTTGCTGCTCTAATTACAATTTTTACTTCAGCGTGGGATATTCGACCCCCTTCCCTGCTGTTCAGGAAGGTCTTCACACGGGATACATTGACATCTGTCCTGAACAGGGAAGAGTAACTGCCAAAATGCACCTAAGCGTTCCCAATGTTCAGGACACTATAGGACTCAGTTGAGACTTCCCAACTTCAGGCTAATTCCTCTCAACTGCACCCCAGTGAAAGGCCCACATAGCCCCAAATGTGCAAAGAGTAAAAGGACCCTCGTCTTCCCCAAGTGGGTGCCCGGAGTTCTGGGAACACTTCCACTTGGATGTTCAGGGGGAGGAAAGGAAAGCAGTGGAGGGGCCTCTCTCCCGCCTTTCCCTTTCCGCTTTCTAATGGAATTGTGTGAGGGCTTTGGCTAATGCAGTCATTTCCAGGAGAGGAAGCCGCCTTGCTTCCATACCCCAGCAGCTGGAGTGAATCAGAGGGGCTGCCACATCTGCACATCCTGTGGGGCAATCGCTCACGCGCGGCTGCCGGCGCCAGCAGGGCCGGCTGGGGGGTTGGGGGGTCGCGGGGCGGGGCGGAGCTGGAGGGGTGCGGGGGTGCGGCTGCCCGCGGGCGCGGCTGGGCGGCCCCGTTTCCCTTTCCGCGTGCGCCCCCCGCCCCGCCCCGCCTTTTCCTGTTCTCTCCCCGCCCGCTCCCCGGCCGGCCGCGGTCCCCGGGCTCAGCCCCGGCGGGGTCCACTCCCCAGGCCCCCGCGCCCTAGCTCCGCCCCTCCCCCCGGCGTTGACTACGGCGCGCGGTTGCCTAGCAGCGGCGCGCGTTGCCAGGCGACGCGGCCGGACGTGTTTTGAATTGTTTGGTGAGGCCCCGCCCTAGCGGCTCTGCGCTCCAGGGCCTTGAGCCGAGCCTGGCGCTTTCTTCTTCCCTGGTCGGCCTTGCGCCTCCCTGCTGCCTGGCAGGGCCTGGGGGGAGCGAGGGAAGAGCCTGGATCGGGAGCTAAAGTCCTCACACCCCAGGAGGAGGATGTGCCGCTTGCCAGTCTCTTCCCTCCCTCTCCTCGAAAGCTGCTCCCGGGCCTCCAAGAGGCGAGGCTTCGTGCCCACGAAGCCCTCCGCAGATCTGAGTTCTGGTCACAACCCCCGCACCCCACGACTGCATTGATGACTTTGGCCCACTTACTTAGCCCTGTCTGCCCCCCTTCCAGGCGTACAGGAAGGGAAAGGGTTGCCCATCTCCCCAGTTGTGCTATGAAAATCAAAATAGAGGGAAGGAAATGTAGCAGTGGAAGAGAGCTGGTTCTTCACATTATCAGTCCTCACACCCAGCCTAAAAGCGGTGGCACCTCCGAGCTACAAGCCAGGGCTCAGATTGAGCTTTTGACTTGCTCAAGGCCGCAGGGCTAATCAAGGGTGGAGCCAGTAGTCAAAACCTCTTATCACTGTATACTTGACTCATCACCAGCTCAGTCACCTTTAACGAAATCCACAGATGGCCGGGCCAGATTGTGGGAACTCCTACAGAATGAGGCTATAGATCAAGTGTACTATACTTTGTACTTCTCAGGTGTGTTAGCAAACAGACTCCCTTATTCTGTCTTCTAGAAAACCAGCGCTCAAAAACAATAAAATCTAAGCCATGACTGGCTCTATCTTTTTCATATCTACTTGAGGGTACTCCTGTTTATGGTCCATTCACTTCCGGCTGCTTCTGATTTTGGAAAGCTGCCTAAGCCCACACACCGATGGCTGTTCAGAACCACTGGCTCTGCCCTCCAGTCCCAGAGTCCCAGGAGTGCCGCTTACTTACCTTATCCTTTCCTCCTTTGCTTCTGAGCCCTATATCCAGCACAACACATTATTTCTTACGGTAGTGTGAGTGTGCACTTGTGTGTGTGCGTGTTCTAGTTCCTTGGCTAACCATGTTTCATTTTTTCTTTCCTGAGAAAGGCCAGATATTAAAGAATGAAACCATTTGCTTTTTAGTAACCCTTTGAGCTGAAAATTGGCAGTTCCCAGTAGGAAGGGAAGCTAGTCATTTCCAGATGTGGCTTCAACCCTGTGCAGGGCAAGTCTTGTCTGCTGTGAAGGTCTTCCTGAGTCTGGAAGAATCCTAGAGGTATGACTTTCCCAGATTCAAGACCAGGAAGAGCCTAGGCTGCAGCTGTGTTTCCCTCCCCATCCTAGATCCTGGATGGCTTCCAGAAGGACCTGGGGATCCTCACCATTCTCTGGTGTAGAAACTCATGTCCATTCTTTTAGTTCACAAGGGTGATGTATATCTCCATCTCCGCCACCACCACTAGGCCATTACCAGGGACCAGATTTTGGCAATAGTAATCATACAGATGGAATTAAAAAAAAAAAAAAGAAGAAGGAAAAAAACTGTAGCTAAGAGCTAAGCAACTCCTGGGGATAGAGAGGAAAAGGAAGAGTAAATGAAGAAGAGGCAAAGGAACAATCAAGAGATGGAAAACCAAAAGGCCAAGGTACTAATAATATACCAGACTTGTCGATAGAAATTAGCTTGAGTAGTAAATTTTCTTTCTTTCTTTTTTTTTTTTTTGTAATACAATATGTTTGTAAGCTCCTGCCTAGGAATATGTGAAATAAATCAATGAGTATTATGAATCCAACATTAAGGATACTACATATATATTTGTGAGATTTCAGAAAGCAGTATACCTACCTCCTGGGTGAGACAAACATTTTGAGTCAGCTGAGGAGGATTGCTCATTCACTGTTGTAGTTCTGAGGTAAAGAAGTTTCAATTTCTCTTCTGATTGGTCTTAATCAGTTGGGTAGAATTAAAGTTGGGTGAGAGGATGAATCAGATCCCCTCTTGCCAGCAGAGGGATAAGGTGGTGGTGTGGGTTGAAGAGCTTGGAAAGGATGTCCTGAGGGCAGGACTTCAGCTTGGGTGGGGCTGTGTGACCTAGGGCTTACTCTGTGATGTCACAGTGGCAGGCGGGGACCTCCCTGCTGCCCCACCCGCTCTTCCCCTCACTCCCAGAAGGACCAGGATGTAGGGGCTCACTGGGTACCTATCACAGGTCTCTGGATGTCCTCTTGAGTCTCTAGATCAGCACTTCTCTTAATGTGCATAAGAATCACCTGGGAAGCGTGTTCAAGTACAGATTCCTAAGGGCTGGGCAGTCTTCCATGTGATATTATCCCCGCCACACTGAAATGCAAGGCTCTAGACTAGTGTTATCACAGAGAACTACAATTTGAACCACAGATGTCCTTTAAAGTTTCCTTAGAACCACATTTTAAAAAGTAAAATGGACACACACACCAGAATGCCAGCAATAAAGTGTTACACAATACTATGGTTAAAGTAGAATGCAGCCCTCCCAAAACAACGAAGTTGGATTCAATGGAAAAATACTCTGCTTCCACTTTAAAATTAAAATTTCAATAAATTCAAGTTAAATAAAACTAGACATTCAGTTCCTCAGTCACACCACCCAGACTACTCACTAGCCACAAGTGACTAGTAGCTACTCTACTTAGTAGCAGGACTCCAGATCATTCCCTGTAAAGGTAAGGATGTACAGGAGTTACCTTTCCAAAGGACTGGTATGTGTGAGCCTAGGAGACATTCATTAGCATAATTTTCATGAGAGCATAACTCTCTGAGGCTTCAAAAGAAGGTTTTTGGTGTCCCTGCTATTCCATGTAAGTCTTAAAAGGAGCCTTCTGCCCTGTGGAGTATTTCACACTTGGTCCACCTTTGAGCCTTTAATAGGCATGCTCCAGCCCCTATTGGGATTCCTTCCTCCCTTTGCCATGTACCTAAATCCTATGCAACCTTCGGGGCACATGACTCCAGTCTCGATACCCTGTTATCCCAGCCCTATTTCTTTCTTTTTCCGCTGAGCTCCCTCAGGGTGTCTGGGCTGGCTGTATAATGGGAGCTTCCCTAAGGGGGGTCTTGAATGGCTTGTTTTCTTCTGGTATATTACTCTGTTTCTCCCATGAAATCCTAAGCTTCTTGAGGACAGAGCCTTCTTCACTTCTATGGCGTTTAGTATAGTGTGGAGAGGATAATAGTTGCTTAATAAACATTATTTTATTAATTTGCCTAAGATACAGTCAGAGAGAGAATATCAGATCTAAAAGTGTTGGTACCTTGAACAAAAGAGATAATGTGCTTTTTCTCTTGCCATATCTCAACTTGATCAAGATGTCAGTTCTCCCTAAGTGCATTTATAAATTTAATGTAATCCCAATACAAATACCAGTGAGCATTTTTAAAGGCTGTGATGAATTATATTTAAGTTTTTGTGGGGGAAAATGCATGAGATTAACTAGGAAAAAAAAAAAAAAAGGAAGAGCTCTGAGGTAGGACCAGAACTAACTGATATTTTAAAAAGTCTCTGGGATTAAAACCGTGTGGTACTGGAACATAACTAGACAGACCAGTGGAATAGAATAGGCCAAGAAATAACTACAACTGCACGCGCACCTCCAGGATAAGATGAAGAGGACTCCTGAAATCCTTGGGGCACCAATGAACTTTTCAACAGACAATACTGGAAAAAACTGGATGGATATTTAGGCAAATACAAATAGTGTTCATTTTTTCATATCAGGTACGAGAGTAAACTCCACATGGACCAGAGAGAGGAATTTAAAAATGAAATTATACAAATATTCAAAGAAAGCAGAGGTAAATTTCTCTACAACTTGGTTGCAGAGAAAGGTTTTCTAACCATGACTAAAAATCCAAACACTAGAAAAGATGCGATAAATTTGACTACACGCAGCAAAAACAAACCCAACCAAACTTTCGTATGACACAAATCACCATATACAAAATTTAAAATTACAAGCTTAAAGAAGATATCTGAAATAGATATCACAGATACAAGTCTAATATTCCTAACATATAATTTTAAAGATTGAAGAGAAAAAAATTCCTATAGAAAAATGGAAGATTCAGGAACAGATAATTCACAAAAAGAGACATAAAAATGTCATTAAATATGTGAAAAGCTATATGATTTCACTTGTATTATGTGTAATGCAAATTTAAATCACAATCACTTATCTGTCAGACTGGCATAATTAAAAAGCTTGGCAATAGACTCTGCTGATGAGACTGGGGAATCAGATGCTCTCATCCGCTGTTGGGGGAATGCACAGTGGCACAGCCCTGTGGAGGAGAATGTGGCAGTACCTAATAAAACGCATGTGTTTCTCTTGACCCAGAAATCACAGCTTTAGGGATTCACCCTGAAAGCACACCTCCGTACTATGAAAACCATGTGCATGAAATTATTCATTATAACATTATATGTAACTGGAAAACATTGGAAACTACCCAAATGTCCAAGCAACAATACAACAATCAACAAACAAACAAATTCCATGAATTGATATGGAATGATTTCCAGGAAATCTTAAATGAAAAAATTTCATTCCAAGTGCAGAAAAGGATATAATATACCATGGTTTGTGAAAGAAATAAGGGGAAACAAGATATGTTTCTGCTTATTGTTACTAAAAGAAATACAGCAAGGATAAACCAGAAAATAATGGAGTTGATTATTTACTGTAGGGAGGGAATGGAAATAAATCTGGAGGGAGTGACATTTCTCAGATTTTTTTTTTGGTGTAGTTTTGACTTTTAAAAGCATGCTGGTATTTTGCGTATTTAAAAACAAAATTAAAACAAGATGGGAAAGGAAAGAAAAATCTAAAATTGTAAACAAATTGAAACAAATGAACTCAATTGTATTTCACATGAATCCTGTAACCACACCAAAGAAAGATGAGCAAAAGAAAGAATAAATCCAAAGGATTTAGGGACAAAGTGTTCAACTATCCACAGTCAGTCTTCAGTGAGATTGAGAGGGAGAATTCTCACTGACCCCTAAACTCTTTTTAGTATATATAACTTATTTTTTTTTCTTTGTGGTAGATGTGTGTACTATTTAGCCTTTTGTCACTATAAGACCTTCCTGAGAAAAATAACTTAAAAGGAAGAAAGATCTATTTTGACCCACTACTGTAGAGGTTTCAGTCCAAGGTCAGTCTGCTGCTCCTTTGCTTTGGGTCTGAGATGAGGCGGAGCATCATGGCAGAAGGGTGTAGTAGAGGAAAGCCCCTGAACCAGCAGCAGCAAAGATTCAGAAAGAGAGGACGAGGCCAGGGACAAGATGCACTTCTCAAGGGCACACCCCCCAAGAACCCTCCCCCTCCAACTAGATACCACTTCCTGCAGTTTTCACCACCTCCTTGTGGTCCATTTAGGTTATGAATTCATCAGTGGGTTTTTAGTATCCTCATGATCCAATCCTTTCCCCAAAGCCTCACTTCTGAACATTGTTGTTTTGGGGACCAAACATTCAACATATGAGCCTGGGTGGTCATTCCAGATCCAAGCTGTGCTCATGCGTGAGGCAACTGTGAAACTATCCTAAATGTATCTGGGATTGGGGAAATGAGGAAATGTAATATTGTTGGGAACAAGTTCTCATTATAGAAAGTTCTCATTCCATTCAAAATGTTGGAATGAAGGAAGGCAAGAAGGAATCCTATGAGATGAATTGGAACTAGAGGCATCAGTGATAATTCATTTCTTTTATGTATATATATATATATATATATATATATTCATTTCTTATATATATGTGTGTGTGTGTGTGAGAGAGAGAGAGAGCTCTCTAGAGGAACCAGTAGTGTGTACACACACATACACACACACATAATTATAAAAGGGGGTTTATTAGACTGGCTTACATGAACCTTGGTTTACATGGATAGTCCCACATGTGGTTTGTAGGCTAGAGAGCTGTAGAAACCAGTAGCTACTAAGCCCAGGCATCTGAAAGCCTCAGAACAAGAGGGACCGAACAATTTCAGTCCCAATTTGAGGCTGAGAGCCAGGAAGCTCCTAGAGAATTGCTGGTGTGAGTCGGTGTTCCAAGATAATGAAGCTGGATTCTCGTGTCCATGGTGATAGCAGCCTAAATGGCCTACTCGAGCACTGGCAGTCTTCCTTCTCCTTCCACTTTATGTTCCACTTGGGCTTCCAGTCTATTTGATGTTGTTGCCCACATTCAGGACAGGCCTTCCCCCATCAGTTTGCTGACGTCTATGCCCATCATCTCTGGAAACACGATCACAGACTCACCTAGAAGTGTGCTTCACTAATTTCCTAGGTATCTCTCAATCGAATCAAATTGGCAATCAAGAGTAACTATTACAAGTGAACCCCTTGTCAGCTTGATACTCAAACACTTCCCCTTAAGCTTTAATCACCAAATAAAGATAATAACAAGATCCTTTTTTATGATTTTATTTTTTAAATTTTAATTTATTTTATTCAGGAATTTATTTGTTGAATAATCAAACAAGCTTCTAATGAGATAATATAATATATATATAAATTCTGAAAATTAGATTTACCCCCAAGAGCCCCCCATTACCCACCCTAATAACAAGATCTTAATTTTGCCTACCCTGATATAACTATCTTGCATACAACCAAAAATATATGAATTCCTTACTCTGAATAGGAAGCAGGTTCTGTTTCTGTTTTTGAGTGCTGCTTACTCCTCTAGTAACATCCCATAATTTAAATACTACAATGTAGATTTAATAATACTTAAATACTGATATAAAGTCAACCAATGACAAAGGAGTAATAGAGAAAAGAAAACAAAGATAGCTGCTTAAAATGTGTGTATATATGCATGTATTCCTAACAAAATAAAAAAGGAATTCTCATGACAATTAAAGTCCTCATTTCTTGTAAGTGATCACATGGTCATAATTGGTATGGTATTTGTAACTACCTTTTTTGACTATCCATTCTTTTTTGCCTCTTCCTTTATTAAGACTCTCAGCAACTCTTGGTTCTTCTCTGGAGGGGAGGCCCATACCTTTATTCCTAAAGGGTCTGGGCCATTTGTTTCCTGCCAGCATTGGGTTGTGTAGTTTCCCACGAGCATTATAACAGGGCACGGTAGTGCTGAGTCTCCCAGGGAATCTCCTTCACTCCAGGCATACTCTTCCTTACCTCCATTGTAGAATAGGAGTCCAATCCCAGTTTGGTAGTCTAGCCCATACACCCCTACTAACTCTTAGCCTCTTGACTCTGAGGCATGAGGAGCTCATAGTGGAAGGGGGAAGTCTCAACTGCTACTGCAATGGAATCATGCCTCCTGGTAGAAGTATCCTTCCACCTCCAATTTTGGAACTGAGACTTCTAGGCCAACAGAATAAGGTTGGGAGAAGTGGAAGCAGAACTGTTGCTAGTGGGTCATTAAGGGCAATGATGAGTGATACCATTCCAAGTTCCACCCTCTGTTCCTGGTTATTCCCCTCTAGTCCATAAATCCTGGCTATGGGAAAAATAGTACCATGTAGTGAATGCTGATTCAGAGCACATACAGCCTTCTGGAGAGCCTTGCTTTAGCCCTGCAAGGTATTGCCACCCACCTAGCACTGTAACTGTGTCTTCAAAAGGCCATTCATCCTTTCTCTCAAGCCAACTAATTCAGGATGGTGGGGAATATATATTAAGATCAGCAAATTCCATGAGCAGGAGCCTGGTGGTGCGCTTCCTTGGCTGTGAAGTGAGTCCCTTGGTTGAAAGAAATGCTTCATGGAATGCCACATTGGTGAATAAGGCATTCTGTAAGTTCACAGATGAAAGTTTTTTTTTTCAGGGCTGAGGACCAAACTCAGGGCCTTGCGCATGCTAGGTTAGCGCTCTGCCACTGAGCTGAATCCCCAACCCCCACAGATGGAAGTTTTGGCAGAAACATTTCATGTACGGAAAGCAAATAATACCTGGAAAAAGTGTCTGTTCTATTAAGGACAAAGTGCTGCCCCTTCTATGATGGAAAAGGTCCAATGTAATCAACCCACCACCAAATTGCTGGCTGATCACCCTGGGGAATCTGGGGAATGGTGCCATAACAGGGGCTCAGCATTGTTCTGTAAGAGAGAGGGACAGTGTGAGAGAGAGACAAGGACAGAATCAATTTTATTTAGTTTTTCATGTGGCTTTTGTTGCTCTGACTCTTCTTTGTGTATGTGATGGTGGGGTTTGAACTTGGGTCTTTGCACATGCCAGGCAGCCACCTTAACTGCTGAGCCACCGCTCCAGCTCTCAGCATTCTTCTTTGATGCTGGTAGACTGGACACTCAGTGGTGGTCATAGTCCGATCTGCCTTGGTGAGTAAAAGCCCATGTTGATGAACAATGCATAACTTTGTTCCCTGCCACCATGGTCACTTACTTTGTTCCCTGCCACCATGGTCACTTTGTTCATGAATCCATTGAGCAATGACGGGGTGACTAAGGAAAGAGGTTGACTGCTATCCATAGAAAAGATCATCACATCCTCTTGATTATTAAAGTCTTCCTTTGCTGCCATCACATTGACTATAGCCCAAAAATAAGTATATAGTCACACGCTTGGCCATTTTTCCTTCCAAGCAAAATGCGCAACCATGTGCACTGCCAACAGTTCTGCCCACTTGAAGATTTCCCTTCACTACTGTCTTTCAGGGATGTCCCAGAAAGGGGAATATGTTGCAGGTGGTGCCTACATAACATGCTGAACCATCTCTAAATAAGGCCTTCTGTTCTCTTGTTCTGCCAAGTAATCATAGGGTACTCCTCCATTAGGCCACAGGTGCAGGTGGAAGGGAAGTCGATGTTTAGCAGGAGTAGGAACCATGTGCATTCAAGCCACTTCTTCATGTAACTCACTTGTGCTTTCGGGACCTGCTCAGGCCCGTTCGTCTGTATCCCACTTCCGTTTGATGATGGAGTACTGCTGTGCGCGTTTAACTTCATGATTTGGTGCATAAGATAAACATCCAGTTCATGACGGGAAGATGAGGTCACACAATAGCTTGGTGGCCCATGGTCAGGTATTTAGTTTCCACGATAGCCCAGCAGCAGGCCAACAGTTTTCTGTCAAAGGGAGAGTAGTTGTCTACAGATGATGGTAGGCCCTTGCTCCAAAATCCTAAGGGCTTCCACTATGACTCACCTGGGGAGGCCTGCCGAAGGCTCCAGGCAGCATCGCTATCTGCCTCTGACATCTCAAGTACCATTGGGTATGGTGAATCACAAGGCTCAAGGGACAAATCAGCTTGCATAGCAATCTGGGCCTGTTGCAGAACCTTCTTCCCTGAGCTCCACTCAAAGCTAGCAGCTTTTTAGATCACCCAGTAAAATGCAGGAGTGGTGATTCTCACCAAATTCTCAGTGAACTCTACAATGTGGCCTGTACACAAGATGTGTGGATCATGGAGAATGCCAGGGGATTATCATAAGCTTAATTAAGTGGTAACTTTAATTGCAGCTGCAGTACCAGAGGGAATTCCTAGCTTGAGAAGATTAAGACATCTCCTGGTGCCTGGTATGCAGACATTGTCTGGCAAATGCCTTGTTCTCCATTCCTATCCATAAGACCCACCAGAAACAATTTTCTTTCAGCCAGCAACACACCTTCACTATCCTGCCTCTGGGGTATATCAACCCTCCTGTCCTGGGTTATAGCTTGATCTTGATTGCCTTTCTCTTCCTCAAGGTATCACACTGGTCCATTACATTGATGATTCTTCTGATTGAACCAAGTGAGTTAGAGGTAATGACTTGTTGGCAAAGCCTTCGTGTGTCAGAGAATGAGAAATAACTCCAACTACAATGCAAGGGCTCCTACCACAGTGAAATTTCTAGGAGTCCAGTTGTCCCAGGAAATTCAATTTCCTTTTCCCCAGTGTAGTCGCCCTGGTAAAAGGTTGTACATCCCTTTGGGGAAGGATGGAGAAAGATTAACAGTATAACGTTTGGTAGCATACCATAGTCCTTCCTCAAGGGAACCTGGCCTCCCTTTCATTCAAGGCATATAAACTGACTTTAAATCTGGGAGTTGGTTGAGGGGTCATGATTCTCTGTTTTTATGATTCAAGGTGGATTTCTGTTCATTTTCCCTGGAAGTTTTCTGCTTATACAGATCACAAGAATTTGGTAGTTTTCCTACTTGTTTCAGGTCTGGGAACACCATTATTAATTAACTAATGCCATAGGTCTACATGAGTTAGGCGGTTCTGGTCACTGCTTTGCCTCTGCTGTCCATGATAGTCAGGCATGCCCACTCTGCATTTGATATTTGAGTGCTGCCTCTTGGACCCTGCCACTCTGGGATCCTATTATATCCATTGCATTTGAGTTTCCCAGTTGAGTGACTGGTTCCCATTGTAAGGACTGGAAACAGAGAAGACTAGTGACAGGACTCTTCAAGGATGAACTGCCCTTGAATCCCATTGCCAACAGAGAATCAAGGGATATCAGGTATCTCTAGCCCATTAATATGGCCCATCTTTTGTTCCATATCTCAGCCAATCAACCATCATCAGCATCTTTTTAACTCTGGGAGCTGCAACTTTAAATAGAGAGTCTCTGCTTAGCGAGCCTGGTCTGGTGTATATTCCTTCCACCCACACACTGAAAATCCATTCCTAGACCCCCGCTTGTATGATCTGCTGGGATTTGTGTCTGATTATAGGTCCAAAGGCAAAAATGGGTGGTGAGAGTGGGACCTGAGGTGGACAGCATTGTCCTGCTGGACAACCGCATCAGGAGAGGGCATCACTGCTTTCTTAGGCAAAGTGGGATTAGTTTCCTCATCCTCAGCTGGAGGTGGGAAGAGCAATACCACTGAAGCACAGAGGGTGAGGGTGGGGTGGGGTGCTGCTGCCACTGGAGTGATCAATCCGCATTTCTCAGCCACCAGAAGTTAGAAGAGGCAGGGAAGGAAGGAATGAAGGTCTTCCCCAGCTTCCAGGGGGAATGCAGTCTGGCTGACCCCTTAATTTTGGTCCAGTGAAACCGATTTCAGACTTTTGGCCTCCAAAACTCTGAAAGAATAATAATAATAAAAAAAGTTTCTGTTGTTTTTAAGTCACCAAATGTGTGGCAATTTTTTATAGCGGCCTTAGGAAACTCATACAGTATTGGAAATAGAAATACTTCAACTTAACATTCCAAACCCAGCTCCTGCCAATACCTTCAGGAAAGCATGTGCTTTCTGACTCTTACTGCTTTGAATTTGTCCTCTCTGAATCTTATTGCTTTTATTTAAAAAAAAAATTAACAGAAAACTTGAACATGTAGGGACACTGTGTAAATGAACAAAGGTCTGAAAAATATGTAAGCCTTTCCTTCCTCAGATACATAAAAGCAGGAGGCTGTCACTCTTGCCTTCTTTACCTGACCTATTCAGAAATTATGGACAGTAAGGAACATGATCCGAAGTGTGCATATGAATATTTCTACTTCTTTGTTAAATCACTGATAGGATAACAAAGGGTGTAATTCAGACTTAAAAAGAAAATCCAACTGTGTGTGCTGGTTAGTCATACTTATTTAAACTCACTAATAAAATTAACAATAAAAATAAATATTGATTTGCTAATATTTATTGACTATTTATGATATATCAGGTACCATCCTATTAACTTATTTACATGTTGTCTCATGCAATGTCCATAATGCAATAATTTGGTTCTATTAATATTTTATTGAGGAGAAACCTGATGGTGTGCTCTTACTGATGGTAATATGTGACTTTCCGATAAGATGGTACAGGTGTGCAGTTCTTACAGGGATTCTATGCAAGCAGGAGTACCATGGCCCAGATATACATTTTGCCAACTCACTGTGGTGATTAACAAGTATGGCAGAGTTTCAGAGCAATTAATCTCCGTGGAGGTGAACTGAGAGTGGACAGGACATGTGGAGAAGAGTTCCTATGGAGTTTGGAGTTGTCTGAATCATCAGGGATCCAGATATGACCACTATTTTAAACTGGATAAGTGCTCAAGGGCGTCTTGCTCAGAATCCAACTACCTCTGGTATCCTAGGTCTTTAAGACGAGTTCAGGGCAGGAGTTCTCTCAAATGTGTATCATTTCTGGCTTGGCTTGGAAGATTCCAAACCAGCTGTATTCCCTATTGGGTAAAGGGTAGAATCTTTAACATTTGGATGTGATATTGCCTATGTAGCCAAGAACAATTTTTTAAAAATGCATGGATTGCACTGCTGTTCCTAATCCTGTCTCAAGGCTAATTATAATATTCTAGCTTTTTCTCTTGATGCAAGTAGATGCTGGTGTCATAGAAAGATGCTGGGATGGATTGAAAGTAGAATGGAATTGTAGGTGTAGTGCCAAATATTTTAAAAAAGTTATTAAACCTTTTGATGATACTTAAATGGTGTCGGTAAAACCTTCTCTATGTACTTTACAAGAACGTTGTAAAGATAAAATGAGGAAATACAAACCTTTTAAAAACTTCCTATGTAAAAAAATAAATAATTAAAAAATAAAAACTTCCTGTGTAGATAGATCTTGAATTAAATCCTGCTTTTTTCCACTTATAAGCTATATAACTTTGGGCAAGTGTATTCAATAGCTCCCTGTTCCTCAGTTTTATCATTTTTTTTCCAATCTAAAGAGTGGAGATAATAAATACTACTTCATAGAGTCTTGGAGAGAATTACTTGCATAACAAATATAAAGAGTACCAGGCACAGAGTAAACATTTAATTAATGGAAGTATTATGATTAGTTATCAGTGATTTATGTAAAAGGAATTTAAAAGGTGAAAAGAAATTGTGCAGTATATTAGTTGTTTCACATGCAAATCTTGTGAAATTAAAGCATGCATTTAAAAGCACCAAGTATATTTTTATTTATTAGTGACAGTAAGCAAGGCGAATATGCTTGTTCAAGTAATTAGTGCTAGACGTAGAATTATGACCATCCCTGAAGTTTTTCTCCTCTATAGCATTTTGAGAAGCATTTTATGCCTTCCCCTTTTTCTTAAGACTGTAGACTGTAAATTTCTTGAGAATAAAGGTGCATTTTGTCTGTGGCCATAAAACCCTTCGGGGCTCAATGAGGACCGTGTGGGTGTTCAATATATTAAGTACTAATTGGTGCCAGAGGGAAGCTGGGGTAGTTATTAGCCTTTCCACCCAATGTGATTCTGTGATCCTGGGAGTTGTGTGTAGTGCACCTGGGGAGGGAGTGGGGAGAGGAGAGTGATGTGCCAGGGATTTGAAGGCTTTTACAGAGGAATGTGTGTGTGAGCACAGTTCTGTTCCTGGGGTTTATATGCGCTGTAGCATGAATGAAAGTATTTCCAGAAAGCAAACGGAGTTGGTGGTGCCTCCTGTTTTGTTTTGAAGGACTGCCTTTCCTTAATTTAGACAACTGTATTCCTGCTCTGACCCTCCCTTAGCTGTGGGATCTTGAATATGTCATAAGTTCACTTACACTGTATGTTCCCTGATTTTTAAACAGGACTGATAATATCAGTTCTGTTAGCTTCACAGGGTTGCCAGGCGTATCTGATGAGTTGCACACATGAAGCATGACACACTGGGGAGGTACGATTATGATGTCACTTACCCAAGGCCGGGGTCTCTTTTGGTGACTTCTTGGCTCAGAGATGACTATCAGTTATATTCAAAACTTCTTTGGCTTCCAAAAGAGATGGCTGCATGGAGCAGTTCAGAATCCTTTAGGAAGTGAGCCCCCTTGGTGGACCTGGTTCTCGGGCGCACAGTGTGGCTGTGCTTCAGTTGTTCCCAGACAGCATAGATGAAACGTGGCTGTCATTCAGAAGCAAAACCCATTCCCCGCATTCCAGCACTGGTGGGTTTGCACTGACTAGCCACTGTTTCACCCAGAGCCCTTTGGGACTGCTGGTAGACACCGAGGAGCAACCTGCTGTGAGCCAAGTACTGTTGAGCAGCCCAGAACAACTTTCCCGTGTTAAACCCAGGAGCCCCCAGCCGCTCTGGCTTCCTCGTGCTTTCTGGATCTTCTGATAATATTTCTGTGCTGACACCTTGCCTGTCCATTTCACCTTTTGTCAAACTCCTCCCTCCAGATACTTTGCTTTTACTTATGGTATTGGGTGATCCACTCTACTCTGGGCCCCATGGAGCTTTAAGCCTGAACTGGCTAGCCGCAAAGTCAGCTCTGATGCCAGAGAGGTCCCTATCTGTGCCTCCTCAGGCCTGTCAGGGGACACAATCAGATCTTGTCATAACATAAGCTCACCTCATTTGGGGGGCAAGTTTCCAGAAGAGAAGGGCCATCTGTGAGATTGCTTTTGCACCTCCCATTGGCAATTATAAGACCCGAATAGGAGAGATTGTAATTGAACCCCTGAAAAGCCTAGGGCCTTCCCTGCTTCCGATTCTTATTGGTTCTGTTCCTTTCGTATATACTTCAAGAAGCTCATGGACTGGTTTTCTGACTGCTACTCTCTCCCTTCTGTCACTTTACCTGGAGGAAGATTTTATCTACCAGGGCAATTACAAGTTCCTTTAAGCTTAAATCACAGAATCCCTCGACTCCAGAGTAACAAGGACCTTGGAAACATCCGTCCTAAAGCTTCATGTGAGCACATGTAGACCCTGAGACTCCAAAGGTGCAGTGATTTAGTTACGGTCCCATGGCTGAGCAGGGGTAGAAGGGGCTCCCAGCTGAGAGCTCTGCACCCTTTTCCATGACACTGGACCCGAGTTCCTCTGCAAAGAATCATACATGAGAAGGAGACTTGGTAGAGCTTTCTTCCTACTTCTTTAGCTGAGGCAGCATCAACTTGGCAACCAGAACACGCGGATCTTTTTATCCATCTCCCAGGGCTTTCTTTCACAAGTTTCTTTCTTTGGCTTGCCTTCTTAAGTCCTCCCTCCCTACAAATTGTAATTAAAAATTGCTATTTTAGCCACTAGGCATGAGATGCATTTTCTTGGGAGGGGGTAGAGAGAAAGACAACTGTGACCCAAAAGCTGTTTCCTGTCTGGCACATGGGGACACCAGTCTGGTCTTCCTTGCCCCTCCTGTCCTTGCCACCCATTTGTTTTGAACTCAGATCTCTTTACCAACTTCCTCGAGTCCCAAAGAACACCTTGTTCAGATAGCACAGTCACTTCCCCACCCTGCCTGCCCCTGTCCAGGAATTCCAAGTGAACCAGCCCTTCCCTGCCCTTTCCATTCAGCCAACATCCCTGGCACAGAGCTCGCAGACGGAGGAAAAGGGAGGCAACTGTTGAAGGACTATGCTCAAGAACCACAATGGTAACGATGGAGAAGTAGATAAAAAGTATAAACCATAGCATTACAAGTCATTAAAAGAATCACTATCTCAAAAAAACTTGGATATGCAAATATAAAAACCTACAAAATTTATCTGTGAACTCAGGGGCTGTGTTCTCTCTCTGTCCAATGACCAGCTATTTAGACCCAAACCGGAACTATTTGAGACCAAAAGGGTGTGTAACTAGCAAGGAAGCAAGGTATCTTTTAGCTTGTACATGAATATTTTAAGGAGACTAGGTGGTCCATTTGTCTTTGGACAGCTCTGAGCATTATTTGGAATTGACTTTTGTTGTGTTGGGACCTTCAGTTCTCGTCTTTCTTCCCAAGAGAACAGATCAGATCCTGAAGGACAGATCTCCTGTCTCCTGGGTCTTTTCTTCCCTAATTCAAATGTCTTCAGCTCCTTTGACAACTCTGCTTGGCTTTTTATTATTCTGGTTGCTTTTCTGAGTGAGCTCCACTTGTCTGCATCTTAAATTTTATGTCCAGAGCTTAACGCATCCCTCCTTCACCTCTAGCTATTTGTGTGTCCCAAGCTCGCCTGACACCACTGTGTCTTAGGTAGATGATCACCAGGCACCCTGAGTTTCTTGGGTGTCCCTTCACATACTTTGTTGAGCGTGGTGGAGAGGATTGGCATTCATCAGTGATAAGACCATAATGACAGAGACAGGATCATGGGCAGCAGTATGGGGCTTCATCCACACCTGGATTGATCAAGTCTTTTATGAAATTACAAGGATTAAATAACTTGATCTTGATCTCTTTTTCCTGTGTCAAGTGCTTAATTTTCAGAATCAAACTACTAGGATTCAAAGCCTATCTTGTGCCGGACATGCTGGTACACACCTTTAATCCCGGCAACTTTGGAGGTTGAGGCAGGAAGATAGCAAGTTGGAGGCCAGCCTGGGCAATGTAGAAAGACCCTGTCTCAAGATTAAAAAAAAAAAAAAGAAATTAAAAGGGACTAGGAATGTGATTCTGAGGTAGAGCCTGGCATGCGTGAGGCCCTGGGTTCAATCCCTAGCACCACAAAATTAATAAAAGGGGCGGGGAGCTGGGTTAAGGATGTAACTCATTAGGAGAAGTGGTAGAGCACCCTGGGGTTCAATTCCCTGTACCACAAACTTTAACAACAGCAACAGCAACAACACCCAGACACACAGAAAGCCCTACTTTGTACCATTTTAAATTTGAGCAAGCTACTTATTCTTTTTGCATCTGAGTTTCCTCATCAGGGAAATGTAAAATCATGCTGTCATTGTCAAGATTAAATTAAAAGTTCTGAGAAGCACATTTGGCCACAAGGTAAGTTTCAACCCATGCATCGATCACCGTGCATCGATTATTATGATTATCATTGTTCTCCCTGTCCTTCTCGTCTCTCGGTGCTGTTGGTCACTGCCGGGGAGATTTTCTGGCACAGGAAAAACTACACATCACATAGGTGCTTCAGGCTGAAAACTCACCTTCTGCCCTCCAGACTGCAGGTGTCTCTGTGGGAAGATAATAACACCGAAACCTGTCATTAATCCCTTTCAGCCTCCCAGGGCCTTTCATCCTGGAGGATTCTAAGGCCCTTGAATAAAAGAGGCAAAAACATTCATTAAAACATTAACATTTGTATAGCAGGTACAGCAAGTCTTTTTGATCCAGCCTATTACCAAATAAGCTCTTTATCTGAAACATTCAAGTAATTTTAAGAGGTTAGCCTATTTCAAGTAATCTCTAAATTTGAGAGACCACAAAAGCTTACCCCAGAGCCACCTTTCCACTCTTGTTTTCCTTCCTCCCTGGCCAAGTAGAGACAAAAGCTTGGCCTGAGTATTTTCTCCAGTTCTGTTTCCTCAGATGGGAAAAGTGGAAATAAAAGCACAGGACCAAAGAGGAAGAGGGTCATAATTCTGGATTCCTGTAAAACAACATAACAGACGGCAGTGAGAACTGGGCCTTTCATCTTGGGATCTCAAAGCTATTTATACTTGACATATCTGATATCTGTTCTCAGGCTTAATTGTATTTAATTTATGGAGAGAGTATTTGAACTTGACCAAGCTTAGAGTTTCATCTCACAAGCATAAACAGCCACAGAAATGTATTGGCTTGTGAACAGATCAGCCCATTGTTTCTAATTTTAAATAACTCAGCAATGTTTATTAATCAAGGATGTATGAAGGCTTTGCTCTGTGCAGGAAGGTTGGCCTGGCCACTTGCACTGTGGGGAGGGCGTAGCGGGTCATTTGGAGGTTGTCACATGCATAGCCACAAATGGTCACAGGTTGATTTTCAGTGTAATTCACTAGCGCTCAACTGAGTTGCAAATCCCTCAAGCTCTGGTGAAAGAGATGGCAAAATTTCATTTCCTGATCATCCATGTGGATGCTCTCAATAGGGCATGCCATCCACCTTGAGATAAGCTGAAGCTATCAGAAGATTCGGGTGCATGAATCCAGCCAAAACTTTGCAAGACATAGGCTTTTTAAAGGCATGTCCCAATCTCCAGAGGCAGCAGATGCTGCTGGATAGTCTTCTTGCCCTGTGCTCTTGGCATAGAGAGGGGTTTCTCTTGCCCGTTATTCAGCCTGTGGCTGGCAGGGATGGAGGCAGCACGTCATGAAGCTGGCTGCCATTGCTCCCTGTCACTGCTCTCTTATCCCTAATTTCTGGTTTTCTTAAGGAGATGAGAAGAGAGAAGCGAGTTCACATTCAGTGGATAGTTGTGAATTAGATACATTTTGTACATGATTTCACTGATTGTAAGGTTGTCTGAGAGCCCTGATTCTTTGAAAAATCCAAATTAAGGAACACAGCGGGTAAAGTGTAGACCAGAACATAGGAGATGAGAGGATGGAGACTCTGCAGAGCCACCTCTGTTCTTTCTGCTCACAGATGATGACAATCTGCTCATCAGATTTTAACACTGACAGCTTCTATGTTTGTGTGCTTTTGGGGGATGCAAAGCTTCATTTGCAGGATTGCAAAGTGATGGATTAATTTTATTTTGTGGACTATCACACCTAATGACAGTAGCACTTGGACTGTGCTGGTTACTTTATAGAAATAAGAGATCTTTAACATAACTCATTGAGAGAGCATTCTCAGTTCCTAGTTAACCATGTAGCTGAGGATCAGAGCCATTAGACCAGGGAGGCCAGGACCAAGACACCCTCCCCATCTTGCAGATATCTTGGAGGAAACAAATGGCTTATCTACTCCAAATAGCATAACAATCATTTGTTGTGTCAGCTTTATTTTGATTCCTGTTGCTTTAGTTTTGCTTTTCCTTATAACAGTTATTGCTTACTGACTCTAACAGCATAGACCTTAATTCCATTAACATCTTTTTAGAATAGATGATATTCTTAGTGGCTCAGAAATCCCAGGAACAGGGCAAAGATGTGGCTTCTGAGGTTTGACCCTAACTGTTTCCTACGGGTGAGCAGATGTCCTATTCCACATGATGAGTTGCTAGAAAGAACTAATACGAATTATTGCAGTTTACTTTGAATATATAAATACTTAAGCTTATTCTTAATAATACACTTGTGCAGATATTCTTTGAACACATTACCATCTCAATCAGCTTCAGGTAAATTCAAAAGGCGTGACATGCCACAATTAGCTTGTACCAGCCACCCTCTCTCCAGCCTAGGAAACCAGTATCACAGAGGCAGTAAAACTGACTAAAAACAATTTGCCTTCTTTTCTATCAACTTTTCTGAAGCTTCCCCTGGAAATAGGTATGTAGAATGGTGACATGTGAGATATAATCAATTTACAAGTGTTTAGGGCATCTTTTATGTTCCTCCCATAAGCTAAGTAGAGCTGCCTAATCTGGAAGAGCTGGGAGAGGTGATCCCTGGCCTCCCTCAAGTCAGGGAGCTAAAAATAACACTCAAGAAGTAAGTATAAAAAATGCCGACAGTATTTATAAATTACGTGACTGGTCTCTGGCCTGGAGTATTTGAAAAGGCCATCCTGGAGATAAAGAGATGAACAACGCTTTGGGGAAGGTGAAAGTTTATATTATAATGAATAACCTAGAATACTTTAGCATTTACAGTGAGTTCCACAATCTCTTGAGACAGTTGATAGAAGGAAGAAATAAAATTTATTGAGTAAATATGTAAAGTGGACCAGATGACACCTATATATAAAGAGGATCCTTGTACTGAGGGAAATCCACTTCTTTTATCATGGGAAGGAAGCCTAGTTGATTTCTGTTCAGAGGAAATACTATCTCTATCTTCCAAGTATACTGTACTATAATCAGAAAGATAATCTGGAACAAAGGGTAGTTAGTGCCAGGACTGTAAAAATGTGGGAGATCCAGAGAGAATTGTCTCCCACCAACTTGGTCAAAGTTGTCCACCTGGTAAATAAACGTATGCGTGAAGATGAGAACCAAAGCAAACTCATGTACCTTGCTGGCTACTTGTCTAAGACCTTCAGACTCAAATCAGTGCCGTGGCACTTCTAGGATCGCTTCCCTGTTTGTTGCAGATCTGAATCCCATGGGCATCCCAGCTTCAGTGTTTATGCTCTTTCTCTGTCTCTTGAGGCCAAACCCCAATCTTGGGTTCCATCTTTGTGGTGTTTCTTGCCTTGTTCCTCAAGAAGAAGTGCCTTTCTTTGATCCTTGACTCCTTCCTACAGTCCCAAGAACTCAGCTGCCATGTCCCAGCCCAGTCTTAGCTAGCATTAAACCTGATCTTTGTATTTTTCTATCCCAGATTATTGTTTCGCTTGGTCCACTGGTGACACTCGTAGGAACTCCTCAATTTGACCTGCTAGCCAAGACCTTTACTCCCTCTATTGTTCTAAGATTGCTTCATATGCTCAGTTGAACTTCAGATATCCTTTTCTATCATGTTTATTCCGTGTGCATATCTCTCCCTTTTCAGTGTGTTTTGTGGCTGGATTATTGTCTTAGTCCACTTGAGCAGCTGTAACAGAATACTGTAGAATGAATGGCTTATGAAAAACAGAAATTTATTTCTCGTAGTTGTGGAGGCTGGGTGCCAGCAGACTTGGTATCTGGTGATGGTTGTCTTCTCACTGTGCCCTCACATGGTGGAAGGAGCAAGGGAGCTCCCTGGAGTCTGCTTAGGGGCACTAATCCCATTCACCCACCTCCTAATACCATCCCATGGTGAATTAGGATGTCAATGGATAGAGACTTGGAATTAGGTAGAACTGGGTTTGAGTTCTATATTTGCTATACCTGAGGCGTGTGAACTTGGAACTTTGACTCTTTCACAGAGTTTCTCAGCTAAAACACTGTGGTAATGATACCTACCTCCCGGGACTCTTATGAGTATTGTTGAAACCCAGTCTAGCACAGTGACTTCAAAGATAACATGCTCTGTCAGGGGTAGCTGTTGCATATTTACCCATATGGAATACTAACTTCATGCTACCCTTCTGATAGTAGACACAAGGGAAAAAAAAAGGCATGGGACAGTTGGCAAAGTGACCTGCTTGTCCAACCTTGGCAGAGGTGACACAATCTTAGGGAACACTTATTATTTATCAAATGCCGTTTGGTAGTGTGCAGTCAGGCATATATTTGTTGGTGACTGCTTCCAGTAATCAGCAGCAGACTCTGGAGACACAGACTGTGTATCTAATTCTGGCTCACACCATGGTGGGCACTTTTGCCACTAACTAGGATGTAAGCAGTGAAGTGCTTTGGTCCACCTTCCCTCAACTCCTCAAAACTGCCTCCCTCAGCCACTTCCTACTCACCCTTGGGTCTCAGCATCCATACCATTGTCTCGGGGAAGCCTTCCCAGCTGCTTCCAGTGAGGCAAGGTTGCTTGTCACATGTGCCCATAGTTCTTGGTACTTCTCCTTGTGGTCTTTATAACATCGCGAATCCCCCTAGGTTATCATTGTAAGAGCACGGGTGATTGATTTGATCCACTGGGATATCCGCTGAGCCTGGTAGAGGGTAGCTATTTGGTTAAATGGTTAGACAAGGTTTGCTAACTGCAATAGCTATTTCAGAATGTTAGAGTTGCTTGTTGGGATGTAAAAAATACTCTAAAAATAGGAAGATAACTTAAAAGTAGAGAGTTGCTCTGAAGGCCATTAGAAAAGTTATATTGATATTTATGTATTTATGTAATACATATTATACTTACCTATAGATCAATGAGTTGCTTTGTCCCTATTTTTCTCATTTCATCTTGCAGTGACAGTTCACCAGGGACCTACTTAGTCCAAGGACTGGAATTTGTAAACTACTATCCTAAAAGTCACAGCCATTAATTAACTGTAGCAGTTGCCATTGATCCCCATTGTGGAGGAAAGCAGATTTCAGAGTCCCAAAGGTTTTTATAACGAATTTACTAAGTGTACATCCCTATTTTATTTCCTCTTGGCTTAATTTTTATCCCTAGTCCAACTTCTTTGAATGAAAGCACCACCTTGTTGTGATGGTTTATTTAGTTTCCAGGGTACTGCACGCTGTCTAGGAGCAACAGAGCCTCAGAGCAACAGATAAGGACCGTTCCCTTGGGAAGTGACCTTTCACCAAAGTGGAACATGACCTCCTATCACAGCTGAACGCCCCTCATGGATTTATGGTGCCTTTAGAATTATCCGATCCTGCCTCATTGTGCGAACCAGAGAACCATGCATGACCATGCTTAGGGAATGGGCACAAGGACACAGGGACAGCCGTGGAGGCTGCACCCTGCCAAAGTTCCTCAGCTGAGCAGTGCATTGTTCCATCAAGCTTTGTGCCAAGGGTGGGTCTGGATCTGCTGGGAGGACAAAGCCACTTGTCTCCAGGGCCCACAAAGGAGAAAGGACTGGAGGCTGTGGTCCAGTGGGTCAGCAGAGGGTACTGATGTAGAGCGTGGACTTGCAGGAGATAGCTTGAGACATCTGTCCCACCACCAAGATGGGGAGTTGGGGGAGTTTGTAAACCTCAGCTTCCTCATCTGCAAAACAAGTATAAACAATAGCAGCAACCCATTTTGTAAGGTTGCTGGAAGGATCAAATGAGATAAAGCAGATGTTTTAGTCAACTTTTCATTGATGTGACTAAAAGTCCTGGCGGAACAGTTTTGGGGGGAAAATTTTATTTTGGGGGCTTACTGTTTCAGAGGTCTTAGTCCATAGGCAGTGGGCTCCATGCCTTGGAACTTAAGGTAAGGCTGAACTTGATGGTGGAAGAGTGGGGCAGAGGGAAGTGGAAGAGGGTCAACATTTGGCTCCAGGAAGCAGAGAGAAAAACTCCACACCAGATATAAAATATACACCCCAAAGGCACGTCCCCAGTGACCCACCTCCACCAGCCACATGCTACTGCCTTCAGCTGCCAGTTGATCCCTATCAGACAATTAACTCACTCATTGGGTTAAGACTCTCATACTCCTATCATTCGACCTCTGAGCCTTCCTGCACTTTGGGAGACACCTCACATCCAAATCTTAACAGTAGGCATAAGGCGAAAGAGGGGGTCGGGCTTCATTGATGCTGCTTGTTGCACCAAGTGCATGGCCCTTGGTGTGGACTTGGACTTCATAGACACTTTCTCCCTCCTCCTCCTCTCCACACTACTTTGTCCCTTCCAGTGACTCTCCTTAACATTCCTGCCATTCTCAGTTACTAAATCCAGAAGGCCAACTGCCACTCTAGACTTCTCTCTCTCCTTCACCTCTACCGTCTAAGCAATCATTAAAGTCTGAATTCTACCAGCTCAGTCTCCTTCCCACCCATCTTACGCCTGCTGCTGGGCCCACAACAGCCTCATTCCTCTAATGGATAATGCCAACAGCCTCCAGGATGGCTCCCATTGCAAATCTTTTATTTTTTATTTTAGAAAGGGACAGTGAAAGAGAAAGAGAGGGGAAATCAATTTTATTTAGTTTTTCATGTGGTTTTTGTTGCTCTTACACATCATTGTGTACGTGGTGCTTGGCTTTGAACTCATGTCCTCACATATGCCAGGCAAGTGCTGTAACCACTGAGCCACTGGATTCCTTTTTGTAGTACTGGGGATTAAATCCAGGGGTGCTCTACTACTAAGATACACCCCCACCCATGTATATAATTTTTTTTTGAGACAGGCTCTCACTAAGTTGCCTGGGCTGGCCTCCAACTTGCCTTCCTCCTGCCTCAGTTTCCAGAATTGCTGGGATTATAGGTGTGCACCATCCCTGTTCTTTCAGAAACACAACTCCATCTCTTGTGTTCCCTTGCTTAGGATTATCCAGTGGTGTGCTGTTTATGTATAGAATAAAGTCCAGATTTCTTTGGGTGCAAATCTGGCTCTGAGACACCTGTTCTGTCCCTGTTTTGCACTTGCCTTGCTTCTGTGTTCTAGCAATAGGGCATTCTGGGAACTCTACAGCTTTGTGTGGGGTTTCCTGTGCCCTGTGCATGTTGTTCTCCTTTCCTGAAATGATGGTGGTGAGGATGATGACTGAAGACAAGAAGGAGGAGAAAAAGGAGGAGGAAGGAAGGAGGAGGAGGAAGAAGGGTGATGGCCGTAACAGTTACCAAGTGCTGGGAATTTTCAATAGCTCAGTTTCTGGGCTCTGTGCTCTCGTTCATAATCTTCTTTTGGCTCCTTATCTTCCTGGTGAACTTACAAAAATAATTTTGATCTCTACAAGTATATCCTTGTGTGTATTTACTTGCAGTCCGGGGGCTTGACTGGGTCTTACTCACAAGGGGAGGCCACATTGGGGCATCTGGTAGCCACTGCTGTGTTCCCACTCATTTTCTGTTAAGTAGGTTTTGGTTTTTAGATCGGTTTTATGTTCAGAGCAGTACTGAGCAGCAAGCACAGAGTTCCCACGTCTGTGCCCTTGCCCCAGCCTCCTTCTTCCACTATCAGCACCCTGATGAACCTACCCTGATACGTGTTATCGCCCAAAGTCCACAGCTGACATTAATTAGGGTTCACTCTGGGTGTAATACAGTCTATGGTTGATAAAATTATATGATGATGTGTATTTATCATTATCATATCATGCAGGGTAGTTATACTACCCTAAAAAATCCCCTGTGCTCCACCAATTCAACCCTTCCTCCTTCCTTACTGATATTTTTACTGTCTCCATAGTTTTGTCTTTTCCAAAATATCTTATAATTGGAATCATACAATATATAGCCTTTCCAGACTGACTTCTTTTACTTAGTAATATGCATTAGATTTTTTATTTTTTTAAAGAGAGAGAGACAGTGAGAGAGAGAGAGAGAGGATCAACTTTATTTAGTTTTTCGTGTGGCCTTTGTTGCTCAGACACTTCATTGTGTGCATGGTGCTGGGGTTTGAACTCACATCTTCATGCACGCCAGGCAAGTGCCAAAACCTCTGAGCCAGCACTCCAGCTCTCTCCATATCTTCTCATGGCTTAAAATTTTTTTAGTGCTGAATAATATTCCATTGTCTCAATGCACCAGAGTTTATTTATCTGTTCACCTACTGGACGGCATCTTGGTTGCTTCCAAGTTTTGACAGTTATGATAAAGCTGCTATAATATCTGTGTGTGCGTTTTGGTATGGACATACATTTTTAACTCATATGATCCGGCATAATCGCTGGATCATTTGGTAAGAGAATGTTTGGTTTTGTAAGAAATCACGCCAAACTGTCTTCCAAAGTGACCGTTCTGTTTTGCATTCCCTCCAGCGTGAATGAGAGCTCCTCTTGCTCCATGTCCTTTTCAGTACTTTATTGCCTTGCTTTTGGATTACTGCCATTCTGATGAATGGGTGGCTGTTTTAATTTGCAATGCTCTAATGATATATGGTGTAGAATATCTTTCTAATTCTTATTTGCCATCTGTATATCTTTGGTAAAGTATCTGTTCATATCTTTTGCCCATTTTAAAATTTGATTATTTTCTTATTGTTGAGTTTTTAAAAACTCTGATATATGCCATTTTTATTTTTTATTAGTTCTTTTTAGTTATATATATTAGGATTCATTTGCCATGATTATACATGAAATGGAATTTGCTCTAGTTCAGTCCCCAGTACTTCCTCTTTCCCTCCCCTACTCCCTCCCGTGTTCCCTTTGCTGTCTTGATATATATATATATATATGTATATCTTGTGGATATACATAAAGGTGAGATTCATGTGGTATGTTCATATACATAACAAAGTCAGGTCAGATTCATTCCACTGTTCTTTTTTCTTTTTTCCCATTCCTCCTCCTTCTCCCTCATTCCCCTTTCCCTACTCCACTGATCTCTCTTCTATTTTGGTGGAATTCCAATTCCCTCTTTTCTTTTCTTCGCCACCCCCTTATTTTGCACCAGCTCCTGCAGGTCAGAGACTTTCATTCAACCTTTAAGTCTCTCATTCCGGCTTATTTCACTTAGCATGGTAGTCTCTGGTTCCATCTCTGTACCAGCAAATGCCATAATGTCATTCCTCCTTAAGGCTTAGTAATACTCCATTGTGTGTATACACTGCATTTTCTTTATCCATTTATCTGTTCATGGGCTATTGTGAATTGTGCTGCTATAAACATTGATGTGGCTGCATAATTGTACTATGCTGATTTTAAATATTTTGGATAAATACTCAGGAGTGGGATAGCTGGGTCATATGGTGGATCCATTCCTAGTTTTTTGAGGAATCTCCATACTGCTTTTCAGAGTGGGTGCACTAATTTGTAGTCCCACCAACAATGTATGAGTGTACCTTTTCCCCCCACATCCTTGCCAACATTTATTATTGTTTTCTTGATAATTGCTCTTCTGACTGGAGTGAGATTAAATCTCATTATAGTTTGGGTTTGCATTTCCCTGATTACTAGAGATGTTGAACATTTTTTCATATATTTATTGGCCATTTGTATTTCTTTTCTTTTTCTTTTTTTTTAAGAGAGGGACAGTGAAAGAGAGAGAAAGAATTTTTTTTAAATTTAGTTTTTCATGTGGATTTTGTTGCTTGAACACTTCATTGTGTATGTGATGCTGGGGTTTGAACTCATATCCTCTCACATGCCAGGCCAGCACCATAACCAATGAGCCACTGTTCCAGCCCACCATTTGTATTTCTTTTGAGAAGCATCCATTTAGTTATTTTGCCCATATGTTAATTGGGTTGTTTTTCTATTTTTGGTTTTGAGTTCTTTGTAGATTCTGGATATTAATCCCTTATCTGAGTAGTAGATGGCAAAGATCTTCTCCCGTTCTGTAAGCTGTCTTTTCATGCTCTTGATTCCTTTGCTGTGCAAAAGCTTTTTTATTTGATAGCATCCCACATATTGATTTTTGGTTTTATTTCTTTTGCTTTAGGGGTCTTGTTAAGGAAGTTGATTTTTGTGATAACATGTTAGTTTTTCATCTAGCAGTTGCAGAGTTTTTGGTCCAATTGCTAGGTCTTTCATTCACTTTGAGTTGATATTTTGCTTAGGGTGAGAGATAGGGGTCAAGTTTCATTCTTCTACATATGGATTTCCAATTTTCCCAGCATCATTTGCTAAAAGGGCTGTCTTTTCTCCAATGTATGTTTTTGGCACCTTTGTCTACTACCAGATGACTGTATCTATGTGGGCTTGTCTCTGTGTCTTCTATTCTATTCCATTGGTTTTCATGTCTGTTTAGGTGTCAGTACCATGCTGTTTTTATAACTGTAGCTTTGTAATATAATTTAAGGCCCAGTATTATGATTCTTCCAGACTTGCTTTTCTTGCTCAGGATTACTTTGGCTATTCTGGGTCTTTTGTTTTTGCAAATGAATTTTACAATTGTTTCTTAAAATTCTTAAAGAATATGATTGGAATTTTGATGGGAATTACATTGAATCTGTGAAATCCTTTCAGAGGTATGTCCACTTGGACAATATTAATTCTGCCTATTGAAGAACATGGGCGGTCTTTCCATCTTCTAAAGGTCTTTAATTTTTTTCTTCAGTGTTCTATAGTTTTCACTGTAGAGGTCTTTTATTTCCTTTGTGAGATTAATTCCCAAGTATTTTATTTTACTTTTGAGGTTAATGTGAATAGGATAGTTTTCCTGATTTCTTTTTCAGCAGATTCATTATTCGAGTATAGGAAAGCAATCAATTTATATATATATTAATCTTGTATTGTGCTTAAGAATTCCTTGTATATTTTAGATAGCAGTCATTTATTATCTGGTCTTTTGCAAATATTTTCTTCCAACCTGTGGCTTCTCATTCTCTCAAGCTCTTACTTATTTTTAAGGCACAACTCAGAGGTCTGAGCCTCTGAGGTCTGTGATGCTGGGCTTGCCTTATGTCCAGCAACTGATCACTATTGCTTTTATGCTGTTACTGTACCTTATAAAACTTCCATCATATTGTAAATATTTTCCCACCAGACTGAAATTCTTTGGAAGAGGGACATACCATTCATTTTTGCATTTCCAGAGTGAAACATAGTATCTAGAACTACTTAGGTGGCTAGCACCTGTGTGTTAAGTGAACTGAAGGTGTCAAATGAGGACACAGGGGCCCACTACCCATATTTCCCTGAAAGGCATGAGGTGAGTTTTTCCTTCAGCAGAGCTAGAGAAACATGCTCTGGGAATAGCATTCTTATCTTGATGGCATTACATTCTTACCTGGACACAGGTGTTTCTGACAGATACCAGAGGCAAATCGTCCGTCCCCATCTGAGAAACTATAGGTGAGTAAGAGGATGAATGCCCTCTCTGTGCAGGGGAGAAATGTTTGTACAATGTCCTGATGGTCTCTGTGGTCAGAAAACTCATTTATCACCTGCACACAATCTTTGATGGTGTGTGTTTCTCTGTCCATTTCTCGGTCTCAGCCAGCATCTTCACTTTAGAGGAACTATTGACCATTTCCGTCTGCCTCCCCAGAGTCTCTCTCATTTCCTGAATGAAGCTGTATGTGCATGGACACTTGCGTATCTAGGTGGCAAAATTCCTCCTGAGTTGTTTCATGGATTAAAAAATTGCAAACTTAAGTCCAAACTCTCTTTCTTCTCCTTCTGGTGTTCTTTTTCCCTTTTCTTTTTCTTTCTTCTCATCTTTGCTTCTCTTGCCTTTGCCTTGTAATGTTTTCATAAAATTCTCCCCTTTCTGTCCCTGTGTAATCCCTGGAATTTATCTTAAAATGCTTTTCATTATGTTTAAGAACACATCTCTTTCGATGAGGCTGCTATTGGGACCAGACTGAGTGTCCAGACTCGGACTAAGCCCTAGGGGGGCTGAGGCTGGGAAAAGAAAGAACTTTCACGTGGTTCATAGGCTTGTGACCATTTGCTGAGACATTCACATGAAAAGTGAAGAAAAATCTCATAAAAGATCACCAGATGTTTTCTCTGCAAACTTTGAAGCTTTTGATGTTAGGCAGAAAATATATGTGGATTCTTGACTGAATTTTGAAATTTTCACAGGGTGTTTTAGGGATGTTTAGATAATAGTTATTCTGAGTGTCTTGGGCCATTTTAATTCAACAGTGCTCTAGATATTAGATGCTTGTAAGAAGTCTGTAGAGTAGACACACAGAAGTCTGCAGAGTAGCAGCTTGAGTGTCCTCCAGACCCCCCTCCTTCTCCCTCCAGCTTCACTTTTTTGAGCTGAATTTGTGGATTGAATATGTGGGTTTTGGGAGATTAGTTTCTGTACACTGCATACACTTGTCTGGATGTAATGGTCATTTGATTCTGTGATGTCATTACTTCAGTGAACACTGGATCTTGGTGATCTCTCCTGTCAGTACAGATGACTCCTAACTGCTGGGTAGAGCCCAGAAGCATGGGCCTGCCATCACTTACCATGCCAGGGGGCCTCGATCACATCGTTTCTTTTATTTTTCTATATTAAATAATAAAGGAACAAATTAACTTACACTTTTATTTTTGCCCATATGTGTTTCTGTGGATATTATCAAGTTTTACAAATTTTGCTGATTCCAAATGAGACTGAGCATTTTTCTTCTTTTGGTTCATTTGTTTTTCTTTATTTCAAATTGTCCGTTAATTTGCTTTGTTTACAGTTCTTAGGTGTTATACATATTTTAAGGAGCTTCATTCCCAATAAGTAAAAAAAAATATTTATATATGTATATATATATATATATACATATATATATATATATATATATATATATATATATATTTGGTAGTGGGGATTGAAACCATGGGTGCTGTATCACTGAGCTACATCCCTAGCCCTTTTTAATTTTTAACTTGAGATGATGTCTCACTCAGTTGCTGAGGTTGGCCTCTGGGCTTATAGGCATGAGCCATGCTAGGCTTTTCCCAATATTTTATTATGAAAAATTTCTAATATATGTAAAGGTTGAAAGGATTACATAGTAAACATCCACATATCTACCTCTGAAATCTGTAATTAACATTTTGCTATACTTACTTTATCAAATATCTTTCCATTTATCCATTGCTTTGTCCATTTATCAATCTACCTTATTTTTATGCATTTCTAAGTAAGCTGAAAATATTATTATAGTAAATACTTTTAATTTTTACCTGTTACAGAATTCAATATTCATTTATGGTTCTTTTTAGTTTTTGAGATAAAATTTACGTAAAGTAAAATGCAAAAATCGTAAGGTATAATTCAATATGGGGAGCTTTTTTTTATATTGAGTAGTAGTATTTTCCCTTTTACATATATTGCAAGTATTTTCTCCAAATCTGTGAAATAAAGCACCTTTTAACTTTGTAATGATGTCTTTTATATACAGAACAAGAAAATTTAGACAGTCAAGCTCTCAATAATTTTCTTTTTGGATTCTAGTTTTCGCTCTTCCTTAGGAAGACTTGTCCCATTCCAATCTTACCTTGAATGTCTAATTTTTCAGTGCATTGATTGTTACATTTTTAAAATACAAATGAACCTAACTAGCAAGGAGAAATCCATCATTCCAAAGCTAGAAGCTCTTTTCGGAATTTTCAACAGTAGTCTGTGGTTGAAAAATTTCTCCAAAATTTAGAGGAAGTTGGAAGAGTGGAGGAAGAAGAGAAAGCAAGAAAGCAGGAACAGGAAGAACAGAAGGGGTGGAGAGAGGACAAAATTTTTGAAGTGAAGTTTCTAAAGGTCTCATTAGAGATTTTCTGCAACAATTGAATGAGATTATTTCTGGCATCAAACAGTGAAAATGCAAATATTGTCTTCAACAGAATCTCCCACATAATATCATTTTTAAAATCTTAAATAGCAGGATAAGGTGACTCTGTGTTTGGGAATTAATTAAGGAATAGTTTTTGTGTCTTTCTGGTAGAGACTTATCCGTTAAGAGTTGGAGTCAAGATGTGAAATTTGTAAGCTTTAAACTGCAGCATTGGTGACTGATGAGTTTGAAATGAGAGAAAGAAAGAGCAGCCAGGAGCAGGTCAAGAGGTGGTCTGCTTGCACCTTGCTAATTTGCCATTGAGATAGGGACACAGTTGCCTTTGGTGAAGGAGCATGACCTAGGGTAGGTGTTGCATTTGGGGAACAAGGTGACAATTGGATAGTAGTTCCTTTGAGAACGCATGTAGAATACCTCTTGAACCTCAGAACCTCTTACTGTCATTTAGGAAGACAGTCACTAGGAGGGAATCAGAGAAAAAGAAGAAGAGATCTTTTGTAAGGATATTCTAGGAAATTAGATGTAGGGATTCTGGCGCTGGCCCAGGCAGGCATGCAGGACACTCCCGAGGACCCTTACCTGGATACCAACCAGCTGTTGTGCATACTGGCTATGTCCAGATATATTGGGTCGGTTCCTGCCATCAACCATCAAGGATCCCAGGTCCCAGAAAGTCATATAGGCTGGTCTGTTCAGGCCTGCCCCATGGCCCCAGGACCCCAGGTCCCAGGGATATACCCTAACGCTTAGCTCCAACAATCC
The DNA here is from genome assembly GCA_004027875.1 of Aplodontia rufa. Classification (NCBI taxonomy): domain Eukaryota; kingdom Metazoa; phylum Chordata; class Mammalia; order Rodentia; family Aplodontiidae; genus Aplodontia; species Aplodontia rufa. The sequence continues at coordinate 83,924 of PVKS010001349.1, read as the reverse complement.
ATCAGGCTGCCCAGCAATCCCACCAGGTTCCAAATATGAGTCCTGGAACCTAGATGCAAAAGGTGTAACACAATGAGGCTCCCGGCAGAACAGCTTTCTGGAAGAAGGCAGTTACCAGAGAGGTGGTGTCTGACCCAACCCTTTGATCTGCAAGTAAGAAGCACCCAGAGACTGGCCTTGTTTCCACACAGGGAACCTCAATTCAAAGTTCCAGAAGAAGCTTTTCAAAATGAGGAATCAAATTAGAAAAGGTTCGCCTCAAACCCACAACTCTCCTAGCAAGAAGCCCATGGAGAGGGAACGGGATGAAAACCTAGAACAAATTATCAAAGATCAGATCACTAAAAGGAACGATGAACTAAAAGAAGATTTAATGAAAGGACTAAGTAAGAAAACTCAAGAGGTGAAAAACTCTATTATCAAATAAATAGACAATCTGAAAAAGGAAGTAATGGAGCTAAAATCTGCAGTCAATCACATCAGAGGAACAGTGGAAAATTTAATAATAGACTAACTTCTATAGAAAACGGAATCTCAGCTCTTGAAAAAAGAACTTCCGACAATGATGATAGACTGAGTAAGCTTGAGCACATGGATGACAAAAACGAAGAAAAAACTCAGAACAGAAGCAAAAATTTCAAAATGACTGGGATGAAATCAGAAGAAACAATCTAAGAATAATTGGGATACAGGCAGAAAGAAAAATGTAAATGAATGATATAAAGAACATTCTCAATGAAATAGTTAAATTTTTCCTATATCAGAATTGAGTCAGAAATGCTCTGACACAGATTAGCAGATTGGATCAAAAACCAAAATCTGACAATTTGCTGCTTACAGGTGACCCATCTTACAGCCAATGACATCCACAGATTGAGGGTGAAAGAATGCAAAAAGAAAAAAAAAATCTGCCAGGAATATGGCCCAGGAAAGCAAGCTGGTGTTGCAATACTTATATCCAACAAAGTAGATTTCAAACATAAATTAATCAAAAGAGATAAAGAAGGCCACTACATCCTAGAAAAGGGAACAATACAACAGAAAGATACAACCATAGTAAATATATACTCTCCAAACACCAACAATCTCAACTATGTGGAAAAATTATTCTATGACATAAAACCACTTGTGGACCTCAACATGATTATACTGGGAGTATTTAATACTCCTCGATCACCAACAGACAGATCATCAAAACAAAAAACAGTAAATATATCTCTAGCCTAAACAACTCCATAAATCAAATGGTCTTAAGAGATATCTACAGAATATTCCACCCAAAGTTGGCTGAATATACCTTCTTCTCAGCAGTACATGCATCCTTCTCCAAAATACATCATATTCTAATTCACAAAGGAAATCTCAGCAGATAGAAGAGAGTAGATATTATTTCATGTGTCCTATTAGAACATGATGCTATAACCCTAGCAATTAACAACAAAAATCATAACAGAAAACACACGTATACATGGAGATTGAATGAAGAATGGATCCAAGAAGACATGAGAGCAGAAATCAAGAAATTCTTGGAAGCAAATGAGAATGAAGACACAACATATTGAAACCTTTGGGACAGCAAGAAAGCTTTTTTTTTTTTTAAGAGAGGGACAGAGAGAGAGAGAGAGAGAGAATCAATTTATTCAGTTTTTCATGTGGCCTTTGTTGCTCTGACACATCATTGTGTATGTGGTGCTGGGATACGAACCTGCATCCTTGTGCATGCAAGGCAAGTGTGTAACCACTGAGCCACTGCTCCAGCTCCATGAAAGAATTCTTAAGGGGAAAATTTATAGCATTGAGTGCCTACATAAAAAGTCAAGAGAGATCTCGAATAAATAGCTTATGCTCCATCTCAAATTGCTACGAAACTTTGTGAGAACCTCAGTGACTTGTAAAAGCCCAGTCTCAAAATAACAAAAAGGGCTGGAGTTGTGGCTCAGTGGCAGAACATCCCTCATTCAGTATCCAGTATCAAAAAAAGAAAAACAAGAGCGAAATCCCCCAAAAGAGATAGAATGGAAGGTAGCAATTTCCTTTGAAAAGAATAATCTTTTCCATAAGGTTCAAACCTAATTTTTTTAAACTACCAAGAGTTACTACTGAATTCAATCCATGATTTGATTTAGGAAAGCCAAGTCTAACCCTGAGTTTGATCCCCAGCAAAAAGAAAAAGAAAGAAAAGAAAAAAGTCCAGTCTGAATCCAATGTTTTTAGAGTTAAAACATTTCAAAGAAATTTTCTTAAGCGTTGGAGTCCATGTTGATCATCTGTGAGATGGAAAATTAATCAGAGGGCAATATAAGAGGTTTGTAGATGCATCTATTCACCATGGTTCTTTAGAGTTAGAGAATTGCTTCTCAAAAGGGAAATTATAGAAGCCCTAATGCGGTAGTTAATAAAATTCAACTATACGAAGACCTCAGCTAAGAACAGAGCTCAACCTTGTAAAGGCTTTCATCCAAAGACACAAGCCTTTCCAAGCACCAATTAAAAAAATCTCACACCACGCTAGGAGCTGAAGGGTGTGATCAACAGTTGTTTTATAGTTGGCAAATTGGAAATCCCGAAGGGCTCAGCCAGCCTACCTAAGCTCACCTGGTGAGGTGGCTGCTGACTCAGGGGTGAGGCTTAAGAATTCTGTCTCCTGGCCCTGCCCTGACTTACTCCAACCAACCAAGAGTCCTCTGGCCTTCAACCAAACCTCTAGGGGAAGAAAACTCCTGGTTCAACCAGTTTGCTTCAGGAACTAAGATGATATTAGAGGCCCCACCAGGGGTGGGAGCCCAAGATCCCATGCTAAGCCCATCTCATTTCCTTCCTTCTCTCTTTCTATGTTGAATTAATTCATCTCAATCCTTACTGAACTCTTGGTGGCTGACACAAAGCATTTTTGAAGCCAAGATGATTTCTTGGGGAACCCAAAATCAGTATTTTCATCAGTTTGCTTTTCATCTGTTTTGAACTTGTAGCATAAAGGGGAGATTCTCACAACTCCATGGGAACTCTAAAACTCTCAATCTGGCTGAATCAATTATGCATTTGGAGACTCATGGACCAGCGAGGGCAAGGACTGAGATCCAAAGTACCAGTGAATGGAACTTTTGGCATGTGCTGGGACAGGCCTGACCCTGGGTTCTGAGGACTGTTGTAGCCTTCAGGTGTATCAGGGCTCCTCTTGTCAGGTTGGCTTTGCCTAACCTGTGTGGAGGAAACAGTTAATTTGGATATCAGAAGTGATATTTTTCCTGGATGCTGCATGGTGAGAGGTTCTCACCAATACACGATGAGTTTCTATTTTGGCTCGTATGGTAATATTTGACGTCTCTGGACAATATTCATACAGCAGACACAGCGATATCAAATGCGGCGGAAAAAACAGAAGGGAACAAAAAGGACTGTGGGGGCCAACATGGGTGTCAAAATACAGTGCTGTTCTGCCTTTCTCAGGCACCGAGAGAGGTACTTTTGTTTCTGGCACAAACCTAGTAGCTTTGATTCTGATCTCCAGCAGATTAGAATCAGTGCATTAATGGGGCAGGGAGGAGTTTTCAGAATTAGAATTAAGAAGCTAGCAGCTTCAGAGTGAGGGAGGAGACAGAATTATAAAAGCACAGATAAGATTGGAACAACAGTAATTTGAGGTAAGGGAAAATAGCTCTGCATAATTCCAAAGCCCAAAAGATCATGATTTTTCTTCATCAAAGTTCAGTATTGGAGGTTATAATTATTTGTTCTACAAATGTATATCTGGAACCTGGATACTCCATCAGGCACTGGGTATATAAAGGCAGATGTATGGAGGGTAATAAATTACTTTGGATGAATCTAACTTAGAAAAACAGAGAATAATATGATATAAAGATTTCCAAAAGAATTAAGAATGTTTAAATGATTTGATTGCCATAATTGTAAGTTCCTGGATTTTAGCAGAATAAATTATGAAGAACAGCTCATGTCCCACAAGATCTAATAAGAGGTATTAATTATATCAGCATGACATTCTCGTTAGTTTTAAATCAAGTGTAGTATGCATACATGCTATTGTCTGAAGACACAGATATCTGCTTTATCCTTTAATTACTGCCAACTCCTGTGACATTAGACATTTCAGCTCAATTAATGCAGCCTACTACTTCTTGGGGTGGGGAGACTGGGCACAAGTTTAAGAGTGCTTGCTGATTAGAGGTGACACATTTGAGAGAGGAGAAAGTAAAGATGCAGAACAAGAATCCAGGACACCCTCAATGTTGTTTTTAACTTTTTTTTAATGGAGGAACCTTATTCTGCCAGCTTCTCTGCCAAACCTCTCTCCCAGTCTTCCTTTCTTAGGCATGAAAATGAAGGTCCAAGAGAAGTAGATCTAATGGAATCAGAATAGAGGGTGGAGCTGCCTGGGGATGTACTATGCACTTAAAATAAAACAAAACAAAATGCCTCTTGATTGCCAGGGCAGGAAATTTCTGCCCAACTGGAAGGGCTGGTTGCTGGAATGCAGGAGTCCTTGAGGGGCCTTTCTGGAAAGGCCCGGGGAGGTGTGGCTGGAAAAGAGCTTCAGGCATCCACACCCTCTGCTGTGGACTAGCTGCCTAGCTGCGGGAGTGAGTCAAGCACAGGAGGGGTGTTGGGGCGCCCAGATGAGTCTGACCCAGCTGGGCAATCCGGTCAGAGTGTGACCGCGCTTTGGCAGGGTCATCTCTGTGTCACAGAATAACGTGGGCCCAAACAGGCTGAAGATGATTGAATTGAACAGAAAGTCGAGTCAAAATTAAGACCAGAGCCGGCATCAATCCATGCACCAGGCCTCTCATCATCAGCTTATTGTGACCACAACCTTTTCTGTGTATTTTTCTCATCATTGTACTCCTAGTTCATAGCAGCGCTCTTGGCATGAGCTAAACTCTTGGTGACGCTGAATGAATGTGGGTATATATATGGACCAAGGAAGCTTCTTTGCTATCCTCTTATAAATAACAATATATGTTTCTGAAACTATTCGCCATGACACTCCCTCACACACACATATACCCCCAGAAATACAGCAACTGTCCCCACCCTGACCTAGGATTCCTCATACAGTCAGTTCCAAGGAAATAAGTCAGATGCTAAAATTGAAAGAAACAGCAAATTATACATACATTTGCCAACTACTTCTCAAAAATTGCCACAAAATAAAATAAATATTTACTCTTTTTCTTAGTAAAGGGTTTGATGGTTTCCTTTTATCACTTTATTTACCTTCAGTAATGAAGCGTATACTCAAAAGTTTACGGTTAGATAAGTTTTGCCCTGAGGAGTTAGGAGTCTAATTATAATGAAGACAAACAAGGATGAATATACCTAAGTGCTTCTCTCATTGAAGTACCCTCCAGGCAGGGCCTGGCTTCTGAACACCTTCTACATGTGGAGTCCAGGTTCCAGCTCCCGCAGTGGTGGGGGACTGAATTGCTGGAAGAGAATTGTGGACTCTGCCTCCTTGTGGGCCTGACTCTGGGTTCACAGGAAGCTGCAGCTGTCCCTGCTCACAGCTGTAGAGAAGCCAGTCCATGACCAGTTTAGGAGCTTGCTCCAAAATGCAAGCCCACAAAGCGCCCTATTATGGTCTATTGACATTTTAGAATAAAATTTTCTATTCAAAGTTGGCAGAGTGTCAACATTTTAGGCTTTGCAGGACACAGTCTCTGTTCCAAGTACTTGATGTTGTTTAGAAGCACTAAAGTGGCCACAGACAACACACGGTGACTCAGGGGACATGGCTGTGTTCCAATATGCCTCTTGACTCTCTCTTTTTTTCTGACAAGATCTGACACAGGTGGGATGAAATCTGCAGGTGGGAGGAGGGGTCATAGTTTAGTGACCTCTGCAGGAGATGTTTGTTGATTATTTTCTGGTGCATACTCCTTATCTTGTAATAGTCCCCTGAATACCGCTGAACTAGACGACCTATTACAGGCCACCCCAGGCTCCCAAGACCCATCCTTCCGTTGCAGGTGAGACCACCAGTACAAATGCCATCGAGAGGATTGCTATTTCTCTGCATAATATTTTTCAAGAGTAAGCTTTTACTCCCCAGCCACATTGAGATTTCCCTCAAACTCGCCAATGGCCTAGCCACCACTGTCAGCCGTAGAGCTGCGGTTAGTAACTACTCTCCCAGCCCTGACTTAGCTCCTTTGAGGCAGAAAAAGTTAGGCAGTTCAGTGTAGGCAGAGCAATGTGGGTTGATAAGGAGATCATCTTTCCTGAGAAGGCAAAGACATCCCCCAAAGCTAAGGAACCACATTCTTTCTATTGGGGCCTAAGGCATGGATCAAAGAGCCTAAGGCATGGATCAAAGACTGGACCAGAATTCCCCGCGCCTGTGTGCTAGGTACAGGGGCAGGGAAGCAGTGACCAATCCAGGGGAGGACGTCATATAAAAGGGGCAGACTTCACTGCCTCATGGGCTCTGTCCCCTTCCCCCACTCTGGGGGAAGTCTGCTCTTTTCCCTGTGCTTTACTTTATATAATAAAACTTGTCTACCATGTTCGCCTCGGTGTCCCTCGGTTTCATTCTTCGACTCCTAGAAGACACAAACCCAACATCCACATCACAGGCATCCCTCTGTCCTGCTACCTCCTACCTTCTTGCCTCCCGTCATTCCAGCTCTCTTCTTTGGTTGTCCTCACTTTGGGTGAGTCACCCCTGCTTTCACTGCCTATGACCCACGCTGCTTCTTCTACTGACATTACCTATAGCAGATGCTTCTTTCCATACTCGTAGTCACAAAACGGCCAGAGCCACGTGCTTTGTCATCTTTCTTTCTACCTAGGTGTCCAGATCACCTCTCTGAAATTTTGCTATTTAAATCTTCCGCTTGCTACTTCTCTGAGTTTCTCTGCCTTTGCTACCAAGAAGACTCTGCTCTCATAATAGCAGTGAGTTTCCTTGTTGTGCTTCTTGTGTCTGAGTGCCTGCCTTTCTATCTCTCTTGCTTCCACAGAAGCTCCCCGGCTCTTTCCTAGCTTGCTCCTGAGCTTCTGATCTTCTGGACTGGCATCAAGAGGCACCACTGTGGGGTGGAGCGGTGGCTCGATGGTTCCAGTGCTTGCCTGGATGTGAAAGGATGCTGGTTTGAACTCCAGCACCACGTACACAATAAAGTGTCAGAGCAAAGGAGGCTACATGAAAAATTAAATAAAATTAGAGTCTAGCTTTCTCTCTTTCTCTATCCCTCTCTGTTTAAAAAAAAGAAACAAAGAGAAAAAGAAGCACCAGTGTGTTCTCTGTTTGGAAAGTTACCCAGCTGAGCCTGCTTGTCTCTCTCTTGTTCCGTTCAGGTTCTTTGACATTGAGCCTTTCTGTTGGTTTCTACTCTCACAATCCATAGGCTAAATCATAGTTGTTTTTTTTTCCAGGAACAAACTTTCCATACTGGGTTACAGAGGCTTTTAACCCTGATCCCTGAGGATTTAGCTAGTACCTGGTACCGGACATTTTAGTTTATAAATTAATTAGGTTGAGGACTGTTCGGATCCACCCTAGCTCCATTATTTCATGTAGTGGGGCAAGGGCACTCTTAGAACTGACTCCAGAGGGTTTGTGTGGTTGGCTGATCACTGTAGATGGGCTCTGTCTTCTGTCTAAGTCTCTCTTCCATTGTTACGGTGTCTGCCCCTTCATCTTAGGGATGACCTTTGACATTAGAGGTCTTACAGGAATCTTCCAAAGAGTTGGATTGCAGTGGGAGAGGTGAAGAAAGCTTTGGCCCTTGTTATCCCAATGGTGGGATGCTCCAGATGGGGCCTCGATTCCTCTGTGAGGCTGGTCCTCAGCGACTAGCATCACTATCCATTTGTCACCTAAGACAGAAAGAAAGCCAGGTGTCCCCTTCTCCCTCATCTGCTCACAGCTGATCCATCCTGAGGTCCTGACATCACCCTGTCATTACAGGCCTTAGTACCTACTGTGCTCCCTGACACTGCCGTGGCTTAGGCGACTGGCAGCTCTCAGCTGGGTTTCTACAACTCTCCCCTCTCTGGTCTTCCTGCCTACAGTTAGAACTCAACTAATCTGTTGTTCCTACCATAGTCAAAGCAGCCACCCTATGCAGATATGACCCTTCAACGACTCCTCATCTTTTAAAGGATGAAGGCCAATTTTCTTACTCCTGACCTTGGTTACCTTCCCAGACCTACTCCTCACGACCCTCCAGCACCTTTCTCACATTTACATTTTCTTTTTCCTGTTCTAACACCTACTTGACTTTTATGTCCCAGATCAGACATTACGTAGCCACCTCCCTTGGAGGACCTTCCCCTCCTCTCTAGGGGGCAGAGCAGGGTAGTTGTTAAAAGCACAGTCTCTGAGTTCAGATTGACTATATTCAAACCCCAGCTTGGCATTTACTAAATGCAGGATTTTTTTCTTTGCAGTGTGGATTCAAACCCAGGTCCTCAAGCATGCTACACCACTGCTCTACCACTCAGCTGCACTCCCAGGCCCCAGGAGCTTGTCTCTGGATAAGCCATGTACCCTCTCTGAGGCTCAGGTTTGGTTTTTTGCTTTGTGACATGAAGATGAGAATCAGCTCACTTTCATCATAAAGTCGTTTGAGAGCTGAGTAAGTTAATATGCATCAAGTGCATGAGCGGTGTCCGGCGTGTAGTGAGTGCTATGTTTTCATTACTTTCGTTATTGCTTTCCTCAGTGCTTTGTGATTTCCTTTTCCAATTGGAGGCTGCCTAACCATTACACTGATTGCCTTCCTATTCTTGCACTTAACCACACTCTGTTGAATAACCTCCGTTCACTTGCCTCCCTGTGAGACCACGAGCTTCTTCTTTATCAATCCCAAATGCTCAGCACAGCGCCTGACACTGAGCATGCTGTCAAAATATTCCTTGAATTAAAGGATGATTTCAAAGCAAGGATTTTAATCCCTCTGTAAAATGGAGGAGGAGGAGGAGATAAGAGAGAGAAAGCAAGGAAGGACAAATGGCCAGAGACACATGGATGTTCTCTGTGCCACCAGCATCCGAGTTCCTTTTCTTCTTGGTACTGCTGGGCCATCCTCAGCCTGCTGCCTTCACCTTCTGGTCTCCTCTTGATCTACTAGTACGGGTGACCAAGGATTGTTTCCTTTTTTATTCCATTGTTACTTCCAGGTTCGTAGCCATTCTGAGGGTTGTGGAGGGCTGACCTCTGGAAAACTAGGTGAGAGAAGCAGATGGACTTCTTAGGAGCATTCTCAGGAGCTGAGAATAGAATGGGCCCTGAATCCCCAGAATATCCCCAGCCCTGATTACAGAAAGCGGGTATGATTAACGAAGTCGCATAAGGATTCTGATTCCATCAGCGACTCCTCGCTGACAGTGGGAGCAGCAGAAGTCACGTACACTCCTTATTGCTCGTGGCTCCATGATGGGCATTCTGGACACTTCTCGTTTTCTGACAATGGCATTGACTTCCAGTAACCTGCATTGCTTTGGAAAGTGAAGAGTTCATATTTAGATGTCTTCAAAGAAGGGCCTGGATGACCGTTTGAAAAGGCTGAGTTGGGTGCAGCCAATGGGAAATTCTGGAACCATTCCACTTTCCTTCAACAAATGTCCATTGCACTAACTGTGTAGCAGAGGCTGTGCTTGACCCAGGAGACCCCAAAGTGAATAACGCAGGTTGCTGTTCTTCAGAAGCTCACCGTCAATCAAGCAGGAAGCGGAGGGAGTCAGAGAACCCATCACATGACGTTTGTTCAGAGATTTAGTCCAACATCAGCATATAACGAGAAATGACAAGTCAGACAGAAAATTTCTCCCTGCAAATCCTGGAGCTTCTTTTGTTTTTCTTTGTATTTCAGTCAGAACTTCCTTTAAATGAAACACACACACACACACACACACACACCCCAAAACTCCCAGATGAAGATATATTTTATAGGGTATGAGAATAAAAGGTTCTCTCTCTCTCTCTCTTTTAAGAGAAAGAGAGAGAGAGAGAGAGACAGAGAGAGAGAGAGAAAGCAAAAGAGAAATAATTTTATTTAGTTTTTCATGTGGCTTTCATTACTCTGAGACTTCGTTGTGTATGTGGTGCTGGGGTTTGAACTCGTACACTAGCACGTGCTGGGAAAGTGTTGTAACCGTGCAGCACCCCCCCCCCCTTTCTGTTTACTGAACATGCAGTTTAATTCACACAAGTTAAATGTTCCTTGGTTATCCCTAAATGTAAAAGTTTGCTTGAATATGTAAAGTTCTAACCTTGCCTGGGGAACCTTAGGCAGGCTTTACTGAAGAGGTGTCATTTGAACTGGAGGAGGGTTGAGAGCTTTCTAATCACAGGGAACAGCTGTAGCCAGGGGAGAACACGGAAGAACATTCGGGAGTGGTCTAGAATTTGTGTTTAGGGAGGGATGATTGTTGTGGAGCCTGTGAAGGGTTTAAAACACAGCACAAGGCTGGCACAGATGGAGAAGAGAGTGCCCAGGAACACTGTGTCCACTTCCTGCAAGCCCCATGTCCTCCACCCTCCCTTCCCTGTGCTTGCCACTTCCCCTCACCGCTTCCTGAAATGACCGGCTCTGCCATCCTCTGCCTCAGAAGAGCTGTGCTGGTTCTGACTCACCGAGTGTTGTTTTCTAGCCAAAGACAAGGAAGTGTTTCTATTTCCTAAGCTGCTTTTCATCTAAGGATCACCAAGTAATCTGGAGACATTGAATCCTTGCTAATCTCTCCGTTGGCCAGAACTGTAGATGGGTCTCGTGTTTCTATTTATTAGACTGTGGCACGGCTGCTCTCAGCAAAATCTCAGGAACCTGGGTGGGAACCCAGATGAGATTCCACTTTCTACTTTACCATTCAGATCATGAAATGGACAGCTCTGGGACCATGGAAATGTGATCTGTGTATCCTTGGAAAGAAAGGAAAGTGAGGTCTATGTTTAGACACCTCTGGAGAAATTAAGGAAAAGACAATGGGATTTGTGGACTAAAAATTATTCAACAATAATATGTGTGTTATATGCAAAGCCTGGAGAGGTGTTTCATCAGTTAGAATCAGATCAGGTTACATAAAACATAGAAATGGAAATTATAGTGTTCTAAATAAAATTGAAATTTATTTTCCTTTCAAATATAAGAAATCTAGAGGAAAGTAGTCCAGGGATGTTAAGATAGTGCAACTTGTCAGGGACCAAGACTTCAGTCATCACATTCTGGGGTCTTCTCTATGCATCTCCCACCTCATACCCCTCGGTGGTTCCTCCAACTCCAACCATCACATCCACATTCTAAGCAGCAGAAAGAAAGAAGAGACAGTGAAGAGGGACAATGGCTCAAAACTCTCCTATACGGAGGTTTCCTGGAAGCTACCACATGCCACTTGCGTTGTCATAACGGTGCGCAGCTATGGGAAATGAGATGAGAGGAGATAAACGGTGCAGTAGACAACTGACAGGCTCTGCTGCGAATCCCAAGAGCAAGAGCCCAGCACTGGACCTGTCCCTACCCCCGCCTTACAGAATATGGTAGTAGGGGCCCTTCTAGACTCATTAACCGCCATACCTCATACTCACAAGGCCCAGTGATCTGATTCGCACTGGTTGTTGCTTAAATGCAAAGGAGGGGTCACCCCGATTTGCTACCACACTTGACCTCCAGGTTTCTTGAGAACTTCAACATGGGCAAATCTTGGAGTTTCATCCACAGAACACTCACTCATTCCAGAAGAAGCCATGAACACCAGGACCCTTAGGAAACTTTTTTCTCAGATTTCCTCACTTTTCCCCAAATCCTCAAGTCTTTGAATGCCATACAAGAGGTACCTGGAATTGTTTTTGGCAGTAGTGAACGTAGATTTCCTGTGTCCCGTACAGAACATAAAAGAGTGGTGACCAAGGAAACAGCAGGGAAATGGAGACGGAGGAGGAAAAGGAAGTAGCCGTTTATAGAGGGAAGCAATGGTGGATCAGGAGAAAGGAGGAAGGAGTGGGGCCAGGTCAGCTCTGCACGAGCATAGGAATGAGCTAGTTTCTTTTCAGGACTCATCTCTATCTTTGGACACCCCTTCTTCTCTTGTTCTCATAAGCCCACACCCTGCTAGTCACCACCTTTGGGGTCCTCCTTAGCATTGCAATGAACAGTTTTTCCTTTTTTTGTCCAAATCAAAAGCAACATTTGCTACATGATTGTTAGGAATTCATATACAAGATAACATTTAGATAATGACTAGTAAATTGTTAGTTCTCAAAATATGCTTTATTTACCCACTTTCCCCAATGAGTTTGATAAGTTTATTAGCTTCCACAATGATCCAGATAAGAGTGTGCTGCTCCTAGAAGCCATATTTACATTGTAGAAGATATTCCTAAGTGTAAATGTGAACATATATTGGTTGCCTTCAGTAGAGTGCTACTGGATAGGAGGTGCCTGTGGCGGGTGGGGGTTCTAGAGCCCCGGGAGGAAGGTCAGAGAGGCGACATAGGGCTCACTTGGCCAGTGGGGCACACAGATGAAAGACTGGAGGGTGGGACGAGAAAGAAATCCGTGTGCTTCTTCCTTCCCAGGAGGCTGCACCTTTGGTAATGGCTGTGTTCTACCGAATGCTACAGTTCCCCAGCAGCCACAGCTCTCTCTGGGTCTGTTGCCAGCCACTGGAAGCTAAAGGTGCAAGGGGACCTGAGTAACACGGTCCAGAGAATTCAGTCTCCCAAGGGTGGGATGCAGAGAGGTGGAAAGTGGACCTCAAAGGATAAAGAGAAAGTTTCACGCAGCAGCCTCTTCGGTTTGTTTCCTGTACTGGGAGTTGAGCTCGGGGTCCCACGTGTGCTCGGCAACTGCTCTTCCACTTAGCTAAATCCCAGCCCCACAGTAGGCTTTAGAAGTTCATACTTTAGTTGTTCCAGGTATAGATTGATATGCATCAAATTCTAATAAAAGGCAGTGACAGGAGACAATGAGAAGGCCAGACAAGGTGCTTTACTAGGGTAGAGGATCCCCAGTGGGAGCTGAGGGACATACAGCAGATAGTTGGTAGGGCCACTCAGTGGGTGCTACTAACTTTAAAAGATCTCGGCCTGAAAAAACAAAACTGCAGGGCAGCCTTCAAGGTCCTTAACAGAATGTCCCATCTGATTCACTTTAGAAAAAAATTCTGTGACTGCTGGCAGTCCCTGAATGTGGTCTGGGAGTCTCCAAATCCTCAGATCAGATAGAACTGTCAACCAAAGTGACCCTCCCTCCTCCTCCCCCTTCCGTCTTCCCTTTCTTCTTTCCTCTCAGCACATACCAGAGTCCTTTGCAGTGTAGGGCAGAGTGCTGGCCAGGTGCTCCCAGCTGGCTTCAGCTCTCAGGGGGTCCTTTCTCTTTGTCACCCTTTTCTCTCTGGTCCTCCTGTAGACTAGTCTTTTTTTTTTTTTTTTTTTTTTTTTTTGAGAGGGACAGTGGGAGAGAGAGAGAGAGAGAATCAATTTTATTTAGTTTTTCATGTGGCTTTCGTTGCTCCGACACTTCGATGTGTACATGGTGCTTGGGTTCGAACCTGTGTCCTGGCACATGCCAGGCAAGCACCATAACCACTGAGCCATGGCTCCAGCCCCTAGACTAGTCTTTTTGGAGGAACAGTGGCGTGTTGTCATTGCATAGCAAGCAACCGTTATTGCTTAAGAAAGAAAGAAGAGAGAGATATGAAGTATTTCCAGAGGAGCAAGTTGTGTGGATAGAGAAGTGGAAGGAAATACTGGGATTCCAGAAATCCTGGACAAGAAGGTGAAGGCTGCAGGTCAACAGGGAAGAGGAATATCTGAGAGATGTAGCCCAGTGTTCTGGGGAGAAAGGTAGCCCCATATTTAGTCATGTCCCGTCTCCTTTCCCCCTCACATAAGGAACCAGCACAAATATAAAGGAAAAACTGCTACAGCAGGTGTAGGCGGAGGCTTCTCTTAGCTCCCTTGACCCAGAACTGACCCTTTGTTAGATCTACAGCAGGAATTTAGCAGTATACAAGATCCATTCAAATAGTCCTAGAACCATGAAGCAATGCAGACAGACTCTTGGACACTTGGCATGAGTTTCTGGCAGCTCCCCTTGCCAACATGCCTCGCTCACCCTGTTTGTAAGGAATCGCCTGTTTATCTTTCCTCCCTGCTGCCAGTGGTCAGTGACTGATTTCATCATTTCTTTGGGAGCTGTTTTTCAGTCTGTTTCTCCTCTGTCCCTGGGAGACACTGCTCCTTGGTATGTGTGGCCAGCCTTCATAGGTGTGCCTCAGTGTCTCTGAGGCATCCCTCTAGATTCCCGTTCTTATTGACCTGGACAACGCATTCCACTGCTTTCGTAGCTTTTCCTCCTTTCCTTCATGAGCGGGGCCTTCGCCTTAATCACAGCATGGTGGTTAAGAGCACAGGGAGTTGAAGGCTGCTTCTGATGTTAGCAGCCACATGATTTTCAATAAGTCACTGAAACCTTAGTTTCCTCATCTGTAAATGGGAATGATAATTGTTCCAATTTCACACATCTGTTGGGGAAATTAAATGAGTCGGTATGTGTAAAACGCTGGGCCTCGTGTCTGACCCATTGGGAGTGGGTGGTACAGGGTGCTTTTATTATCACCACTTTTGGGGCTGATGTCATGATTCGGGGTGCAGTGTAGTCCTCTTTGGAGTACATGTACGGATTTCATAAATTAAATTGCTTTCTGTGATTGTTTACAGGGGTCTTCTAAACATGCAGTTAATAGTTCTCAGCTTTACCTCCACATACACCCCATTTTCCCATGAGGAGGGGTTGAGGATAGGTGCCAAGCTCACTAAAGACAATTCTAGGATTGGAGCGCTTGCCTGGCATGCGCAGGGACTCGAGTTTGAACTCCAGCACCACATACACAACTAAGTGGAGGAAATGCAAAAACCACAGGAAAAGATAATTGACTCTCTCTTTCTCTCTCTCTCTCTTTTTAAATTTGTTCAACATAGTCTTACATATTGGAGGGAATCATTATTACATAATCATGTGTACATGGATATTGACAAACTAGGTTAAGGTCGATCCTAGTCTAGGACCTACCTCTCTATTTTTTTTTTTTAAAGAGAGAGAGACAGTGAGAAAGAAAGAGAGAGAAAGGCAGAATCAATTTTATTTAGTTTTTCATGTGGCCTTCGTTGCTCTGAGACTTTGCTGTGTATGTGGGTGCTGGGGTTTGAACCCGTGTACTTGCGCATGCCAGGTAAGCGCTGTAACTGCCGAGCCTCCGCTCCAGCCCCTCTCACTCTCTTTTAAAACAAACAAGCGAAGAAACAAACCAACGCAATTGTAGACTCCTTCCAGGTGTTCCTCGCAATCAGAGAATGACATAACTCTAGAAGTTCTTAGAGATTGTTTAGACCACATGGGGCATCCATCAGGTGAAAAACATTAATGAAGAGACTTACGATTCTCATCCTAACCAGACTAGTGTTAGCATGAATCAAAAGCCATTTCCTTGCCCCCAATGCATTCTTTCTACCCCATCAGAGTTGTTCATGTTTTATATATTTGTCTATCTGCCTGCCAGCCTGTGAGCCTATTTATCTATCTATCCATCTATCATCTATCCACCTATCATCTGTCTATATGGATAGCTATCTATTATCACCTATCTATCATCTATCTGTCCATCTGTCTGTCTGATGAAGCTCTTCTGAAAATCTCCCCTAGCTTAGAATTTCTGCAGATCCCTGGTCTGTGAAGGAGAGCCAAGCTCCTCTGACTGAAGAGGGAGGCAGGTCCTGGACCCCTGCGCTCTGGCCTTTTCTTTGCCCTGTTTAGTAGCCCTTGAGATTGCTCACACTATTATCTTACCAGAACTTGCGCTTCTGTTTCTTTGGCATAGTTTCAACCTCTTTTTTTTCTAACCAGTTTGCATGGTTAGAGATTTTGAAGCTATTCTTTCATACAAGGGAGTTGTCAACGAATACTCTGTACAATGCATTGTAAATGGTGAGGCTTTTGAACAGATCACCCCGAACTTTGCTCTCTCCAGGAGCCTGAAGCCAGCCTAACCCTGTAGCAGCAGCCAACGTTCTGTAGAGAGGGGAGGACCCTAAAGCAAACAAGTCCACACCCCACCTTCTCCAATCCAAATATTTCTGTCCCCGGCTTGCAGCACACCAGGACGGAGTTCCAAAAACTTCGTTTAATTTTCTTGACTTCCGTATTTACTCAGTTACAACTGGGCCAGAAGGGGTCTTGGCACCAAAAACCTGCAAGAAAAAGGCTGTTCTGTTGAACTGTGTTGCCCAATTTTGCAGACAGTTGAGGTTCATGCAAGGTTGCGGGTGGCCCATCAATTCTTTCTACATGTTATTCTGAAGTGAACCCAAACTCTGCCACCTTCCGGGATTCTCTGGGGGAAATTGGGGCAATAACAAGCCAACATTCCTGATTGGAAAGCCAAGCTTTCATAAGGGTCGTCTCTCCTCAGTGCTCTTTCCTCAGCCACATAGTCCTCTTTTTCTGAAAGTCAGGGGTAATGATGGTCCCAGCCTCTTTGAAGACTCTGGCCACCGAGAGCTGCCTAGAGGCATCTGTGCATGCGCTGGCCTCTCACTTGAGAAGGTGCGTGGAGATTTTGCCTTACCTTTCTTACCTTCTACTCACTTTGAGACCACCAAACTCTGCCCCTGTCAGTTGAGCCTTTCACTGTCTGTAGGGGTCACGATGAGAGCTGTGTGTGTAGTTTCTTTCTCACCTCAGGTGTCCATGTGCTGTTTGTGCGTGTGTGTGTGTGTAAGAAAAGGGGTGAGGGCAGATTTAAGGAGCTTTATTACCTTCTAAGCCCCGTGAGGTCATGTAACACATCTAACATATCTGGCATGTTTAATGCTGTATCTTCTGGGCCCAGCACATCCCTGAAACATAGGTAAGCACTCCATAAACACTGGGTGAAGGAGTGAACGAGTGTCTGTCTTACTATACTAGTACATTGTGTTAGTTAGCTTTCCATCACTAAAACTAATACCTGATACAGTCCACTTTTCAAGAGAAGAGGTTGATTATAGCTCACAGTCATGGTTGGTTGGCCCTGTTGCTTTGTGGGTTGTGGTGAGGCAGCACATCACGGTAGAGGCACATGGTCGAGGGAAACTACTCACCCCATGGTTCGTGTATTAGTTTTCCGTTATGTGACAGAAATACCATCTTATAAAGAGAAAAGGTTGATTTTGTCTCAGTTTCAGAGACTTCAGACCATGATCAGTTGACCCCATTGATTTTGGGTTTGTGGCAAGGCACAGTGGAAGCACGTGTTGGAGAAAGTAGTTCACCTCACAGTGCCTGTAAGCATAAGAGAGAAAGAGACTGGAAGGCCCCAGGGTCTCTCAGTGTCTATTTTGAGGGCAGTCCGCAATGACTTAACTCCTTCCCTCTAGGCCTTACCTCCTAATAGGGCCCGTTTCTCAAAGGTTCCACTACCTCCCAATGCCACCACCTTCGGGACCAAGCCTTTAACACAGAGACCTCTGGGGGATGCTCCATAGCCAAACTATTGCAGCACATCTTGTCTTCCATCTCAGAATTAGAAAGTGAATCAGCCTCAGACACAGGACATTCACTGAAGTAGATTGTCTGACTGTATCCATGGACTTGGTCATCAAGGCTTCCCTTAAGTCCAGAAGGTCATTTATGTGTATGTTTTGAAGGCTGGGGGTTCTTTTTCTTTTGTTTTTTTAAAGAGAGAGGGAGAGAGTAAGAAAGAGAGAAAGAATCAACTTTATTTACTTTTTCATCTGGCCTTTGTTTCTCTGACACTTAATTGTGTATGTGGTACTGGGGTTCAAACCCGGGTCCTTGTGCATGCCAGGCAAGTGCTCCAACCACTGAGCCACTGCTCCAACCCCTGTTGGGGGTTTTTAACATCCAAATAATCCCATAGTTCAACACTCAACAGTTCAAGGCTTTTGATGAATGTATTTGGGTTTTGAATGTTCTGTGTCCAGCAGGAGTTCCCTGTGAGCATGCTACTATTCTTAGGGGGACACCACCTTTGGATTTGTTAGTAAGATGGAATAGCAAAGTGCCACGGGCAGAAAAGTGGATCTGGAATCTGATGAACCGGAGTTCTAACCTCAGTTTCACCGTTCACCATGCGTGGGGCTTGGACAAATTGTTTGGCCCTCTCAGTGGGCTCCTTTTCTGCAAATTTTAATAACGCCTGCTTCCCAAACTTACAAACATTAAGTGATACTGAGTATGTTAAGTGCCCTTTCATGAATTAGCACATAGGAGGCACTCAAGTAGTAGAAGGTCTTTCCCCTACATTTCTCCTTCCTAAGAGCCAGGCTTAGCGGATAGGCTGTGGGGAGTAGGGTGGTAGAGAGAATGAAGGTGGTGAGAATGAATCTTGTCATAGATTAAAAAATCTGTCTGGGACCAGTCCCATTGACTAATAAATATTATTTGACTGACATTTAAAAATAGTATCGGGGCAATAGGAAACTTTTCTGGTTATATTATTTTATTGGAATATCCTAATGGAAGTACCTTTAAGAAAATTCAAGAAGATACTTCCCTTGGTGGGTATGAGCCTTCTGGGCATATGGCTTAGCAATCAGCCTGTGCTTTGGGGAGCATTTGAAATAGAGCCTCCTCCTGCCCACTGAGAAGATGTATCCCTGAGCCAGGGTGCACTATTTAGGAAGAGAATCACAGGCCAGATATCAGTCTCAGTTTGCCTCCTTAGCCTCTGGCCCTGTGCTGTGAACCGGCTGTTCTACTAACCAAAGAAGACTACAACTTGTAGTAAACATGGACGGAATCATTATATATAGTAGAAACTCACGAAGTCAGAAGACCTGGTTCAAATCAGCTAAACTATTAACTCTAATCTAGAGTGGGCATAGGAGAGGGGTAAGCACTCTGTAGCTTGCTTTTGACATCTATAAAACTGTCATAACGTGACCATATTACATATCTATTGCTATATACTTCATCACTCTAAAATTCAGCAGCTTAAAAAAGAATAAGCATGCATTTTGTTGCATGGTTTCTGTAGGTTGGGAATGCAGGAGAAGATTAGATGGTAGCTCAGGATCCCTCATAAGGCCATGGTGAATATGTCGGTGGGTCAATTAATGTAGTACAATATATCAAGAGAATAACAACAAAAAGCCATGGCCCTCTCAATAGACACAGGAAAAACATTCAATAAATACAACACACTGACGGGACCAAAACATGGAACAAAATGGAAATGGAAGGAAACTTCCTGAGCATGGGAAAGGGTATCTACAGAAACAAACACCCCACAGCTAACATCATGCTAGTGGTGTAAGACTGGATGCTTGCCTCTAAAGATCAGAACCCAGACAAGAGTGGTTTTGTTTTTGTTTTTGTTTTTTTTTGCCTTTTTTATTCAACATGTATCAGAGGATCTATCCAGTGTAATTAGGTAAGAGAAAGAAGTAAAATCCAGTCAGAATGGGAAAAAAAGAAATAAAAGCATCTCTATTAAAGATGGCATAGTCTTGTTTGCAGAAAATCTTAAGGAATCCATCAAAAAGGCTTTTGGAATCAATAAATGAGTTCAGCAAGATTGAAGGACACAAAGCTAACACACAGAAATGCATTGTTGTGCTATATGCTTCAATGAACATTCTAAAAACAGAATTTGGAAATCAGTTCCATTTATAATAGTGTCAAAAATAGTAAACTACTTAGGAATAAATTCAACAAAAGAAATACAAAACCCATGTTCTGCAAAGTGTACAATATTGTTGAAAGAAACTGAAAAAGACCTGAATAAATGGAAATTATCCCATGTTCATGGATCAGAAGGCTTAATAGAGTTAAGATGGCCGTATTCCTCAAACTGATCTACAGATTCAATTAAATACCTGTTAGCATCTCCGCTGGCTGTAACATTCATATGGAATTGCAAGGGGTCAAAATGGTCAAAACAATCTTGAAAAAGAACAAAGTTGGAGGACTCACACATTTTCTGATTTCAAAACTCAGTGCAAATACCAGTATTCAAGACAATGGACTAGTGCAATGCTTGACACTTAAATTGAAGGCATAGAATGAAGAATCCAGAAATAAACCCATGTGTCTATGATTTTTAACAAGGGTGCCAGCATATTCAATGGGGGAAAAATGGTCTTTTCGGCAAATGGTACTAAAGCAATTGGATGTCCACATGCAAAAGAATGAAGTTGGGTCCTTACTTTATACCATGAATAAAGTTAATTCAAAGTGCATGAAGGACCTAAATGCAGGAATGAAAACTACAAGACTAGTAGAAGGAAACATAGGGGTAAATTTTCATGACTTTCAGTTTGACAGTGGATTCACCAAAAGATGAGTCATAACAGAAAAAAAATACACAAATCAGACTTCATCAAAATTAAACTGTTCAATGCTTCAAATGATATTTTAAAAGTAAAAAATCTGCAGAATGGAATAAAATATTTTCAAATTATATAGGTGAGGATAGATGTGTATCTTACATATATAAAGAACACTTACAATTCAATAATAAAAAAATAAATCACAGTTAAAAATGGGCAGAGGTATCCAAATAGATACTTCTCCAAAGAAGATATACAAATGATCAATAACACATTAAAAGATGCTTAATATCATCACTCACCTGGAAAATGCAAATCAAAACCACAAATACCACTCCACACTCACCCGGGATGGCTAGAATCAAGGAGTCAAACTAACAAGTGTTGGTGAGCATGTGGAGAAATCAGAACCCTCATATACTCCTGGTGGGGATATAAAGGTACAGTCACTTCAGCAAACAGTCTGGAAATTTCTCAAATGGTTAAACACAGACTTATTTTATGACCCCGCATTCCACTCTTAGGTATACACCCAAGAGAAATTAAAAGATACATCCATACAAAAAGTTGCATATGACTGTTTGTAGCAGCAGTATTCATAATAGCCCAAAGTTGGAAACAACCCTAACGTCCATGAACAGATGGGTGGATAAACAAAATGTTCATAAATACGGTGGAATGTCCTTCAGCAGCATGGCAAGATCAAATTCTGATACATGCTACAACATGGATGAACTCTGAAAATATGCGGAATCAGTCATAAAGCATCATAAATGAAATGAATCTGCATGAAATACCCATAAAAGTCAAATCTATAAAGCAAAATCTGAAAGTAGTTTACTGGTTGCTTAGGGCTGGGGGAAACAGGGAGATAAGAAGGGGATAGCTAAAGAGTATGGGGTTTCTTTAGGCCACAGAGAAAATGCCCTGAATTAGACTGTGGTGGTGGTTTGTGAATTATATTTTAATAAAGCCCTTATTTTAAAAAGAGGCTGGGAATGATTGTCATTATCCGAAGGCTCGACAGGGATGGGAGAGTCCACTGTTGTCTGGAAGCCACAGTTCATCATGTGGATGTGGGTGATGAATGTCCTCACAAGAGAGCAGCTACCTTCCCAGAGTGAGTGACCCAAGAGAGAATGAGGTGAAAGCCGCAATACCTTTTTTTTTTTTAATATATATAAGAGAGAAGGACGGTGAGAGAGAGAGAGAGAGAGAGGGAGAGAATCAATTTTTATTGAGTTTTTCACATGGGTTTCCTTGCTCTGACACTTACTTGTGTACATGGTGTATGCCAGGCAAGTGCCATACCACTGAGCCACGCTCCAGCCCCAGTGCTTTTTATGACCTATTATTGGAGGCCACACGCCATCATTTCTGCAACATTCTATCGGCTGTGCAGGCAGCCCTACTCGGTGTGCGAATGGCTATGGGAGGGCGTGGGACCAAGAGGTGAGAGTCATTTGGAACCACATGAAGGCTGACTACCACAGGCTCAGAGAGAGGCCTGCATTCTCAAATGAGGCAATGAGTATAAAACATTTTGTAAATTTAAGCCTGCTTATAAATATTAAATATTGTTCATTTTATTGTTGGCTTGGATTAACTTACTGAGGTATGGATTTGAATCTGTGTCTCTGTTGGCTTTTAGTTAGCAGGAAGAAACAGATATGAGGGAGAAGCTGGTAGGCCCACGATTCACCTGGGGACCTGGGGTGAGGTGGAAAGGATCCCTTTTAGCTCAGTTCTGCAGCTGGTGACTGCCTAGGGAAGGCCCCTTGCACCATTGTGTGGAGTCTGGCTCAGCCTCCAGCCAGCCCCAGGGGTGCGGTTCCAGACAGGATGGAGATGAGGGTGTGGAAGAACCGAAGCCAGATGTCTGTGAGCCGCAGCTCCTTGCCCTTGCAGCCACCTCTCCCTCCCATGTTTATGGCTTCAGATTCGCAGCCATTACAGCCCTGGACAGCCATGGATTTCAGGCCGTCTCCCAGGGCCTCCCAGGGATTCTCTCACAGGTGCACATAGAGTTTAGGTTCAACTGGATTATAGGTTTCACAAGTTAAGGGCAGAATCTGGTTATTGGGTCGATTCTTTAATTGGCCTGAATGTTGCCTTCCAACTTTCTGAGTCTAATCCTTTTTCCGTCTCTAGGAGTCTCTCAGGAAGAGTCCTAGTATCTCACTTAGTCTAAACCTATTTCTCTGGCTGTGATCTCACCTACCCAGGCATTCTTGTTCACCATTTTGTACAGCATTAATGAACATGCATTAGATATTTCCAGAATGTTCCAGGATCATACATATTTCATCATCAATGGGACACTGTGATGTAGGTGATGCTATCACTCTTCTAGACTGAAGAAATGGAGACATAAAAGGTACAACAATTTGATAGCACGCAGCTCCCAAACCCGGGTTCTGTGGGCTTCCTCCTGACTCAGTTCCTTTTTCTTTGGCCACAGACATTAAAAGTTTTCCTTAAACCTCAGCATCTGTGCCCTTTCATGGGGGAAGACAGTGACCTGCTATAAGCAATCCACATAGAAATAGGCAGCATTTATTCAGGCTGCGGAGGACATTCTCCCTAAATACTCTGTTTTGGTTTGGGCCATTCCCAGAAGCTCTGATCTAGTGTTTTAGAAGTGCATGAAAAGACAGAGTCAATCTTGGGGCTAGCTAGGGACTACTATAAAATGAGTTTACAAAACCTGAAAATTAAAGTCAGCCCTGGAAGCCAGGGATGAGCCGCATTGATGGACTCTGCACGATCGATGGTGCTGCTCCCACATCCTCAGGCTCCTCCAGAGCTGGGTGTTCAGAGGGCTCCTGTCGAGTTTTGGGCTCATCCTAGGGTGGGGCCTTGTGATGGGGTAAACTGGGTCGCTGTCAGTGAGTACGTGGAGGCGGGAGGCTTTGCCTTGCAGAGGTCCAGTCACTGCTGTCCGTGGCCCTCCCGAGCACCTAGTGCAAGCCCCCACAGTGGCTCACACCCTTTTTGAGTTGAACTGAATTGTCTCATTTCCCCTCTCAGGCAAACCTGCAAATGAAACACACTTTAATGCAACACCTCCCTCCCTTTCTTCCTTCCCCTTCATTCTTTCCCTGTTTCCCTCCCAGTTCTTTTTTCCCATCCTCTCCACGCTCACCTTCCTGTAGCTCCATAGTAGTTATGTGTACTGTTTTCAGAGACCCACACACAGAGAAGTGCAGAGTATCAGCAAACCTTTACCTCCAATGCTTATCGAATATGTGATCATTAATTCATTTCACCCCAAATCTGAGTGAGCATTCTATTTTACTTTTCTACTTCCTGCATTTAAAAGTTATTTAATAGCCCTCAGTTCCTACTCCAACAAACACCACAACCTCTTGTCTCCTGCAGGTAGCCTGAGAAAATTCCTGAGCACATGTTTAGGGATTACTTTCAGGATCCATAGTGGTCCACTGAGCTGGGTCAGTTTGGTAAGCTGTGAGGGCTTGATCATTTATTCCCTGAGCACTTTTGACCACCTCTTAACTTTTTCTCTTATCAGTTCCTTCCTGAGAAAGTAGTTTCTTTATAAATTTTTTTGTAAATTTTTTAAAATCTTTTTTTTATCCTTTTTAAAAAAAAAATTTTTTGTAAACTTTTTTTTAAAAAAGAGAGATGGAGGAGGGAGAGAGAGGACGAGAGAGAGAGAGACAGAATCAATTTTATTTAATTTTTCATGTGGTTTCTATTGCTCTAACACTTTGCTGTGTATGTGGTGCTGGAGTTTGAACCCATGTCCTCGCACATGGCAGTAGCTTCTTACAGTAATGAGTAGTATTTATCTACTGTCCAGAGATTTCAATATTAGGTCTTATTATGTGACAATTCTATTCTCAACGAACTCGGGGACTTTAAGGACTAGAAAGGTGTAAGGCAGCAATTAGTCACCAAAAAAGAATACACGAGGATCCCCGGACCAAGCTGCAATTTTCTTTGAATAATCCCCCCCACAGCTCTTGAATACCAAATGCAATAGTGTTAGCCCCCCAATTTCTCATTCTATCAGCTTTGAAAGGAGATGTCATTGAAGTGATGCAAAATCATTTCTCCATCTCTCTTAGGAGAAATGGCACTTTTTGGCAAGTGGTAAAGAAATTAAACCAGTGGGAAGAAAACATGCTCTTGTTACGATCCTCATGCTCAGGGAGTGAGTGTTTGAGTTTAAACTTAGCAACCTAGTAAAAATTGATCATTTACATATCATAAAATGTATGGTGTTGGTGAACAGAAAGAAGCAAACCTATAGAGAAAAAGGATGAGTATCAACCAAGTGGTTTCCAGTGGCTTAAAGTATCCATTAAGATGGATTTTGTTAGAAGCCAAAGAGAACTGTTTGTTCTGTAAGAAAAGAATATGGTGCTAATAACATAAGTGGAAGTATGGGCTGAAGCTGTGGCTCAGGGGTATCATGCTTGCCTGGCATGTGTGAGGACCCAGGGTTCGAACCCCAGCACCACATACGCAACTAAGTGTCAGAGCAACGAAAACCAGATGAAAACTAAATAAAACTGATTCACTCTCCCGCTCTCTCTCACTTAAAAAAAATAAGTGAAATGTTTCCAATACTGAGAAAGGAGGAAAGGATAGAATATTAAACTAAACTAACTTGGCAGGGCCACGAGAAACTTTCAGATGATCTCAGAAGTGGAAATTTGCCAGACTACCAGAGAAAAGGATGGAAAAAAATTGAAATAATTTGCTGAGATAACTAGAAAGGCCAAAGCAGGGAATGAACGGCAAGCAGTGAAGAACAGGAAGGAAAGAGACAAAGTTGGGCATGTGATGGCGTGCGCTGGATCCTAGTGGCTCAGGAGGCCGAGGCCAGTGGATTGCAAGTGTGAGGCCAGCCTGAGCAATTTAGCTGTCCCCAAAATATGACAAGAGAAAGAAACAGAAAAATAATACAGTGCACTATTTAAATACTTAAGATACAAACGAGAGATATAGAACAAACCGCTACCCTTTATAAGTGAAAAAGGAAAGTTACAAATGTGCGATACTTGAATGCCAGAGTTTGAAATCATTATAAATTATGAAAGTAATTTCTTACATTTACCCCTCCATTCATACATAACCATTTTATAGGGTTTTTTTTTTAAGAGAAGGACAGTGAGATAGAGAGACAGAATCAATTTTTTTTTTAGTTTTTCACATGGCTTTCATTGCTCTGACACTTAGTTGTGTATGTGGTCCTGGGGTTTGAACCCATGTACTCGCGCATGCTGGGCAAGCGCCGTAACTGCTGAGCCACAGCTCCAGCCCCTTATACGGGTTTTTAAAAGCATTTTGCTGCATTTTCTAGACATGAGTTATATATGGCTCTTAAAAATGTGGTTATACAAATCAAGATGTCTAGTAAGGGTAAAATACAGACCACATTTATTAAGATTTAGTACAATTTCTCATTAATAATTTTTACATGGATTAAATTTTGAAATTATTATTTTTTGGACAACTGTGTTAAATATATTATTAAAATTAGTTTCACCTATTTCTTTTCAATATTATTATTATTTTTTTTTTACTGTGACCCCTGGAAAATTTCAAATTACACAAGGGATCACATTAAATTTCTACTAGACAGTGTTGTTCTACTCTACTTTTTATATGCAATAGTTGGCAAATCATTGTGTATGTGTTTTTTTTTTAAAGAGAGAGGGACAGTGAGAGAAAGAGAGAGAAAGAGAGAATCAACTTTATTTAGTTTTTCATGTGGCTTTCCTTGCTCCAACACTTCATTGTGTACGTGGTGCTGGGGTTTGAACTCGCGTACTCACGCATGCCAGGCAAGCCCCGAAACCGCTGAGCCACCCCTCCAGCCCCTCCTTGTTTTTGTTTTGTTTTGTTTTGTTTTAAGAAAAAAAGTTACTACAATTTTGTTATCCAGACTTCCTTTATTAAGATCTCATCATAATGTTCCATGAGCGTTACACTCATTATCATGCAGGTCATTGTCATTGGTAATTTAGGATAAGTATACCAGAGAAGATCATCGTAAGTTTATTGACTTGGGAAATAATTTTCAGAATTAGTTTAAAAGATTGTGATTTTATCTTAAAAATGTAATGAAATTATGAGTCTTTCAAATGCAATTTAAATGATACTTGCAATTTGACACCAATTCCTAGAAGAAAATGTCAATAAATAGTGATTTGGGGTGGAGTGGGAGGAAAATTTTTCCAAAGAAAATGAAAGGGTCACATGACATCTTTTATTGGTGTTTGATTTTTTCCTAACACTCATAAAGGGGAACATTTTTGCAAAAAATATGCTGAAGAGTCCACGACTTCCTTCCTGGCTTCTCCTAATGCTCTTTGTGTGGTGCTTCCTGTCATCATTAGCATGGGCTCTTCCCACAATTTTTTCCTGGTTCAACTTTCCAGGTTCTCATCGACTGGTAGTGTTGAATGGGATTTGTGCAGCTTCCAAATTCCCTTTCATGACTTCAGGAAATCTTGCCGCTCTGGAGTCTCAAAAGCAGTGAATATGTGGTAAGGAGGACCCTGGATTCCATTTCTATAGCCTGTAGCACTGTAACAGCTCTGTAACCTATGCTGCCACTTAACACTACACCACAGATATTTTTCAATAGCTGCAGTGGCTCAGCAGTTATGGCTCGAGGACCCAGGTTTTTTTTTTGTTTGTTTTTTTTCTTTTTTTCAGGGCTGAGGATCGAACTCAGGACCTTGCACATGCTAGGCAAGTGCTCTGCCACTGAGCTAAATCCCCAACCCCGAGGACCCAGGTTTGAACCCCAGCATGACATACACAATTGTTGGAGCAATGAAAAACCAGATGAAAAACTAAATAAAGTTGATTTTCTCTTTCTCTGTCATTGTCCTTCTCTCTTTAAAATGAAAATAGCTTAAAGATGTCTTTAGAAACATCATCTTCAGTGAATGATTATGCAACAATCTATCTTATGGGTAAATCCTAATCTATAGTTTATCAAATCATTCATTCCCTTCTGATTGGATGGTTATGTAACATCTCTGGACACAGATCTTTATTACATACATGTTTTTATTTCTGACAGATATCTAGAGGTTCAATCAGTAACAAGGTGAAAAGTTATGAACATTTTAATACAAGCTGCCAAATAGTTTTCCTGAATATTAGTAGCAATTTATACTTTACTAGTAACCTGTGACCTCATGCAATCATATCTTTGCCAATATTGACTATTACTATGAAAAATAATTTTGATAATCTAATGTGCAAAAATCATATCTATTTATTTTTAGGTTGAATGTATTTGACAATGGTTAAACATGTTTATTAACTATTAATGCTTTATTTTCTCTTAATTATCTGTTAGTATTTTTTCATTTATCAATGGTGGATTATTTGTATTTTATGTAAAGTTTTTAGAGTCTTTGTGTTTATGAAACCTTTTTCTAGCATATTTGTTAAAACTCAAGATTTTACTTCTGTTTTGAATTGTTAAATATTTCAAACACATACAAATGAATAGAGGATCGTTGTAAGAATTATTTATATTCACCACTACTTTGTTTTCTTTTTTTGCTACTGAGAATTGAAACCAGGTGCTGTCTACTACTGAGCCATGTCACCAGCCCCTTTAATTTTTTGTTTTGGTACAGGGTCTTGCTAAGTTGCTGAAGCTGGCCTCAAACTCACAATCCTCCTGCCTCATTCTCCCCTGTGGTGCATGTACCACCACACTCGACCCAATTTTAAAATCTTACATTTTGTTCTAAAATTCGTGAAATTTTCTTTAAAAATATATGTAGTTCAGGGCTGGAGCGGTGGCTCAGCAGTTAACGGTGCTGACCTGGCATGTGCAAGTATGCAGGTTCGAACCCCAGCACCACGGATACAACAAAGTTTTGGAGCAATGAAGGCCACATGAAAAACTAAATCAAATTGATTTTGTCTCTCTCTCTCTCTCTCTATCTCACTGTCCCTCTCTCTTTAAAAAAAATTATGCAATTAATTTGGAAATTTTGTGTGACGTGGATTTTGTTGATAGTCTTTTGTATCAATCCTTGTCTTATTTCTTAATTTGTTGTAATTACTTTTAAGGTTTGATGATCAAATATGATGCTATCTCTAATATTATATTTTGGTGAACATGTTGTTTGGATTAAGAACATTCTGTTGGTGGCTTTGTGGTTACAGCGCTTGCCTGGCATGCACGAGTACAAGGGTTCAAACCCCAGCACCCACGTACACAACTAAGTGTCAGAGCAACAAAAGCCAAGTGAAAAACTCAATAAAAATTGATTCTCTCTCTCTCTCTCACTGTCCTTCTCTCTTTAAAAAAACAAAACAACAAAAAAGAACATTCTGTTTTATTCCTGATAAAATGTTTTTTTCATGATAAAATTAAAGTGTGGCTATTTCGCATCTGTTGAGGTGATCAAGCTTTTTTCCTTCTTTGTGAGATTTTTCGGATGTTGAGTTCCACTTGAGTTAATGGTTCTTTGACATTATTCAACATTCATTCATCATCTTACATCATTCAACATTATTATTTGGATACCTATTACATTAGGCACTTATGCTAAGGGCAAAAATATGAAGATAAATGGCACATAGTCCCTTTGTTGTAAAAGCCTACCATTTTCTTAGAAAGTAAGGAAGGTGAAGAGGACGGGTGAATAACATGTATTCAGTGTTCACTACTTGTCAGAAACTCTTAGATACTTCAGAGTTGTATTCTGACTTAATTCTTCAACTACTCTAAGTACAACGATTTTATCCATTTATAGATTAGCTATCTGGACCTTCTAGAAACTAGCAATTTGCTCAAACCCAGAATTCAAGCCAACATTGCCTGGCTCTAACACCCAGGCTCTTCCAATATGTAAATGGCACATATCATGGTTTTTGAGAGCCTGGGATCCATTTTTAATTACGGTGATCAGGGGCTTTATGACCCCCCAAAATACAGCTCTAAATGATCCCCTCAATGGTGAGCAGGTGTGACATCCAGAAGTTTGCTTGACACCCGATGAAGCGGGAGCAGTGGCGTCAGGCACAAGACAACCCAGGGACCAGAGGGCAGGTCAGTGGGCTGTGATACATAAATTATATAAGATGGTGTTGGAACAGATTGGAGTAAGGGAAGCCAGAATCACAGGCAGGAAGACATTGCTTCAGTCAACGTGGACAGCAGCAACAACTCTTCACCTGCTCCTAACTGATCTTAGCGGGGAATCTACCCAAATAACTCACCATGATCAGCCAGGCTTGGTGGGATTCTGCACCTTTTCCTTCTCCAGCCTCCTCTTACCTCTCTCCCTCTCAGCTCAGCTCCAGCCTCATTGGCCTCTCCATTTTTTTCTGAACTTCCTATGTTCCTTCTGACTAAATAGTCTTTTTTCTTTTCTTTTTGGTACCAGGGATTGAAACCAGGGGTGCTTAACCACCGAGTCACATCCCCAGCCCTTTTTATATTTTAGTTTGAGACAGGGTCTTGTTAAGTTGCTGAGTCTGGCTTTGAACTCATGATCCTCCTGTCTTAGCCTCCCAAGTCTTGGGATTACAGGTGTGCACCACCGCACCTGGTTTGACCAAATAGTCTTCGAATAAACTGTTCTTCCTCCTCTGAGCAGGCCACCTCCATTTGTCTAATTGACTTTCTACTCATATTTCCCATCTCATCCTAACTGTGTTCTTTTTCAGAGTACTCATTCCAATTCGTAGTTATATATTCATTGGTATTTTCTTGGGTAATGCTTATCTCTTCTACTAGGCTATCAATTCTGCTGAAGCAGGGACAGTCTGTGTCTGATTTTGTTTACCTAGTTTGTATCACAAAACCTGGCATAAAGAAGGCAGCTTTATTAATTAAATGAATGAATGAAAGGGTGATTTATCTGAACTAGGAAGGATGGCATTAGTAGGAATAAAATAAGTAAAGTTGAAAAGAGAATGCATAAGAATTTAGAAAGAAGAGCTCACTGAGTTGGAGATTGACTAAACGTGGGGGTGAGAGAGGTGGAGGAATTAGGAGTAGTTTTCAAACTTAGCCCTTAAATGATATTAAGAGAGAAGTTGTACTATTTGTAGAAATAGAGTATCCATAAAGATGAGGAGTTAGATATATTGACTCACTATGAAGACCTAGAGGAGGACCAATCCTATAGGAATCTGCTGGTCAGAGTAGTCATGTAGAGTAGTTATACATATTTTGGACAGGTTTTTGAAATGAAGCAACAATTCATTTGAGACATTGGATGTGAGTAACAATGGGAAAAGAATTAACTGAAGGGGCTGGAGTGGTGGCTCAGTGGTTACGGCGCTTGCCTTGCATGTTTGAGGACGTAGGTTCAAACCCCGGCACCACATACACAAAGAAATGTCAGAGCAACGAAAGCCACGTGAAAAACGAAATAAAATTGATTTAAAAAATAGAATTAACTGAATAGCGAGGCCTTGGGGATTGAATCTTGACATATGTCTTGTTAAGGAGGCAGAACAGAGAAAAGGAGTAGATACCAGGGACTTGGGAGCAGACAGAGAGGTGGGGAACATGAGGGTTATGCACTGTCACAGGAGAGGTGGATCCCATTGAATGGAGCATCAGCACCGTGGGGAAAGAATGAAGACCAAAGTGAGGCATTGATCTTGAAACAATTCCTTGGTGACCTTTGGGAGTAAAGTTTCTGTGGAATACGAGCTGGGTCAAAATACTGATTTCAGGAGAAGAAGACGCTGCTGGTATAGACCACTTATTGATGCACAGCAATGGAAAGAAGAGAAAACTACAAGAGTAAGTGGAGCAAATAGTGGAACGAACACTGGGGAGAATTTCTCAAGTCACCAGAAGTCCAAATGTGCTCAAAAGCAGAGGAGAAAGACCTTTAAGGAGGAGAAACTCAATGTGCTACTGGGTGAGGTCAGGGGAGTGGCAGCGTGGGCAGTGCTTATTGGGTGGGGAGGCCTCGAAGGCAGTGATGAGACGGGGTTGCTGCCTGGCTTGAGTGAAGGAGGATGCTCGTTCTCCAGCTGCAGGGAGCTAAGCCCTTTGAGATGGAGGAGGAATGTGGGAGTCGATGTTAGGCGAGAGGTTATCATTTCTTTTTTTTTTTTAATTCAGAAATTTATTTGTTGAACAATCACATAAGCTTCTAATGAAATAATATAATGTATATATAGATTCTGAAATTTTGATTTACCTCCAAGACCCCCCCCCACAATTACCCACCCTTATCCCTCCCCTTCCCTTCCCAAAACATCTCTACAAATGCCTTAGGTTATATGACATTATACCTTATCCAGATTTAAAACATGATAATAGATCTCCCTTCTCCATGGCCAAGGCCTAGCTCCAGCCTCCACAGATGAGTGAATACATTCAACCCTTGGTTCTCTGGGTTATGCTGATTTTACTCAGCATAATTTCTTCCACAGCCATCCATTTACCTTCAAAGGCTGCAGTATCATTGTTTCTACTTGCTGAGTAAAATTCCACGGTATATATGTACCACAGTATTTGGATCCATTCACCCAGTGAGGGGCATCTGGGTTGTTTCCATAACAAGACTGCTGATGGTGTTTTAGTGGGAGGGGAAAACAGTGCTCTGGGTGCTTGAAGAAGTGGAGTAAGGTGATGCAGGTATCCCTATCCCCAGCACTCTCCTCTTGCACAAGCTCAGATTGAGAGAAGGAATGAGCAGCTGTCTGTTTGCCAGGCTAGTAGCGACACAGCCTTTTTAAAATGCTCCAGAAGCCACGAGAACCAAGAAAAGGAAGAGGAAGGAAAAAATAAATCAACTTCAGAGGCAGAGGCAGAGCATTCTGGGGTTGTGCAGGCAGATGGCCCCACCTGTGACCTCCCCCAGCCATGCCCGCTGGGAAGAAGGGCTTTCCTGTGATACAGGTGGAGGACACTTTCTCCAACCTCCAGCCCTGCCTCTGGCCCGGCCCAGCCACTGGCCTCCTTCCTGTGGGTAGTGGACTCTGCTGCTTGGTGGAGCCTGGGGCGTTTGATGCTAGTGATGAAAATCCCTTTATTTCCTCGCAGAGCAGTCTCAAAAGAGATTTCCCCCAAACATGATCTCAATCATGTTTGATTGAGGCACCGGCACACTGCCATCCCCAATGCAAAGCCACCACCAATCAGTTTATGTCTTAAGTGAGCATGCAGCCAAGACACACTTAGGTCTCTGATTTGAAAGCCAGCTTCATTCCAACCTTCTCACGTTGTCTACACCGCCTGGTGCGCTTTGGTGGTGAAGAGATGTCTACACCCTATCAATCCATTTTGGTGGTGAGAAGGTGGGCTCTGGGATTTGGGAGATGAGAATGGAAAAATACCTGGGTGGCAAGAAGCCTGTATTTGCCATTAGCCTGAGCTAGCCAAGTACAGCCACCTCCTTCTGAGGATCAGGAAGCAATCCTGCTTCCTATAAATTAAAAATCTTCTTATGGAAATAAAAGCAGGCCAGGCAACGTAGGTGTCTTTGGTACTGGTGGTAAAGGGCTGGGATGTGGACAGGAAGGAGAAAAAAATGTCTAAAAGTGTGCTTGCCTTTTCTTTTTCCTTGATCTACCAGGGCTTGAACACAGAGCACCTTGCTAGGCAAGCTCTCTACCACTGGGCCACGTCCCCAGCCGTATTCTTGCCAACCTTCTTAAGCAGATGCAGCAGGAGCAAGAGGGAAACAGTCTACTTCCTCCTTCACTTTGGATGTTGCAGGTCCACTCCCAGGTGAAGGGCATTGACCAGATGCATGACCCTGGACGAGTCACGTCATCTCTCTGGCCTTGGGCTTCCTTTCCTGGAAAATGAGTAGATGATTCCTGAGATGTGACTGACTTGAATGTCTCTGAGTTTGTGATTCCTAGGAAATGGAAGTCATCAGAACAGGAAGAGAACAGTTTCTTCCCAGGAACGTCTTGTTCGAGGCCTTTTCTG
The DNA here is from genome assembly GCA_004027875.1 of Aplodontia rufa. NCBI lineage: Eukaryota > Metazoa > Chordata > Mammalia > Rodentia > Aplodontiidae > Aplodontia > Aplodontia rufa. The sequence continues at coordinate 50,712 of PVKS010001349.1, read as the reverse complement.
CTTTCCCCCTTGGGCAGTGATGTCATCGATGAGTCCAGGGAAGAGCATCATTTTCTTGGGAGTATATTATGTCCTGCGCTATTCACAAACTCGCTAACTCACCTGCCAATTAGGTGACCAATCAACTAGCCAATTAACCAACCAACTAATTTGCTTACTAATCAATCATTAGCCAGCTAATCATCTGATTAACTTCAGGGGAAGGACTCACTGCAAATGCCGTCTGCAGTGGAAAAGAGCGGAAGGGGTGAAAGCAGGGTGTAGCCACCCTGGACCCCAATGGTGCACGGCAGTAACTGACATGGCCAACTGTAACTGTATTGGCCTGACAGGCAAGGCCACCATTCCTCGGAGTGAACCATTTCCAAGTCTAAATTTTCTTTAAGCCTGGACATCTGGACGGCTACTCCGGGATGTCCCCTGGTACAAACCTGCAGCTGCTTCGTGCTCCCCAGCACAGCGATGTCAGTTTCGTGTGTCCGTGCCAAGTGTGGAGAGCGGCCCCGTGTGCACTTTCAGTCACATGGCCTGGTGAGTCAGGCCCTTTCTGGTTCCTGCTTGTCCGAGTATGGGAACCGGGGAGGCAAGGTGAGAAATGACTTTGCCGTGATTCTCTGGGAGGGTCTGGGGTTGGGTGATCACTTGTTGTTATATGGGCTGCCCTGAACCTTTTTTTATGTGAGCATCATAAAGTTATCAGATAGTCACAGGATTGCCATTTCCAGATGATATTTCCAGAGCTCCTGTGTCCGTCTGCTGTCTGTGTCTGCAGTAAGCCAAAATCATCCGAGGATGGGAAAATCTACATTTTACCACTTCCTTTAATGAAATGGTTTGGTATTTAACCTCCTCGTCACAAGAAATACTTTTGTGCTGTTAACCTGAATCTACCCTGCCACGTTTCAGCAAGATTCCTCTCTGGTAGACAGAGTGGAAAACTCATTGCATGGTAGTAGGAGTGTCTATAAGCAACCTGGAGAGAAGATGCTAATTCTGACTTCATTCCTCTTCTCTGCCAATCTACAGTCTTCTGTTTTTTCAAACTGGATTTTGAAATAATTTCCTTTAGGAATCTTCCACTGTTGACCTCCTTCTTCTCCCAGGAGAGATGAGAACACACAGCAGTTTTTCTCAGCCCTTGCTCTTGTGGATATGCTATTTTGAAAGCCCTTTCACCGTATTTCTGGGTGGATGGATTCTCTCTCTCTCTCTCTATTTTTAAAGAAAGAGGGGACAGTGAGAGAGAGAGAGAAGCAATTTTTATTTAGTTTTTCATGTGACTTTCATTCCTTGGACACTTCATTGTGTATGTGGTGCTGGGGTTTGAACTTGCATACTCACGCATGAGAGGCACATGCCATAACTGCTGAGCCACCACTCCAGCCCAGATTCTCTCTCTCTTAAGAGAGAGAGGGACAGTGAGAGACAGAGAGAGAAAGAGAGAATCAATTTTATTTAGCTTTCCACATGGCTTTCGTTGCTCCGACACTTCGCTGTGTACGTGGTGCTGGGGTTCAAACCCGCATCCTTGCGCATGCCAGGGACGCGCTGTAACCACCGAGCCAACCCTCCAGCCCCGGGATGGATTCTCTTTAATGCAGTTAGGATAGCGTGAAAAGTGCTGTAGGTTTGGAGTGAAAAGTCTGGATTTTTTCTTCACTAGCTACTACTTGAGGCATGTTTCTCAAACTCTGAGAGACTCTGTTACTGCTTTGAAAATGGAGAAAATAGGACTTTAACTCATAGGTCATCATGGAGAAAAATAAAGGAAGATATAAAAAATAATGTGCCAAGGATAATGTCTATCACTTTTGTTTTTCAAGTGCTAGGGATAGAACCCAAGGGTGCTTTATCCCTAAGCTATGTCCTTTGCCCATCCCCTTTTTAAATTTTGAGACAAGGTCTTGCAAAGTGGCTAAGGCTGATCTCAAACTTGTGATCCTCCTGCTTCAGCCTCCTGAATTGCTGGGGTTACGGGTACATACCCCCCACCCCCAGTTAGTGGTTGTCACTTAACAGGGGACCCATAGACACTAGTTCATACTTTCAAGAACAGGGCCTATAACTTTTATTTTTGTGGGTTTTTTTTTTCTTCTTGTGTGTGTATGTGGTGGTGCTTTTTGGATGAGGCCCCAGTACAAAGCTCTGCCCACAGTGTAAGCTTAACAACTACTGTGGACTGACCAGCAGTTTGGTAGGTGAGGACGAGGAAGCGAGAAAGGCCTTAGGGACATTTTGTGGTCTGGATGAAGTCTAGAGTAGTCAGGACTGAGTGTCCCCACTCCTGGGAGGGGGAAGGAGATGGGGAAGATAGCACGGACTAAGAATCTAGGGGAAATAAAAAATGGAAGATTTGGTCCTAAGTTATGCCTGGTGCAGGCACACCCAAGAAAAAGGGTTATCAGCGATGTTACTTTTTGAAAAATCTGCCCCTTGTGATTTACCGGCTCCTAGAGTTCACCTTTGGCCTGCCTTTTCTGTATTACTATGTCGCTCACGTCACCATTTCCGGGCCTTATCTGTGGGAGGTGGGGTTTCTTTGTGCAGTTGCTCAGTTTGATTATCTAGGAGGGTCAGATATTATTGCTGCTAAAATAATTTCTTTCCTCTAGAAAACCCAGGCTACTGCTTCTGCCTGGGTCAGAGGTCCTTGAGACGGCTGCAGCTTTGCTCCGGTGAGTGCTGGTGGCACGTGGACAGGGATCCCGTCTGGTACTGGGGCAAAGTGGACAGGGATTACTCAGGGTTGAGGAACTCGCTCCACCAGGGCTCTGGGTGGGAAATGGGCTCAGTTCTGGCATAAGCTAGGCCTGGAGATGGTGAGAGCCAGGGAGGTTTAGGCGTACAGAGCGAAAGGCTTTTCCTCCTTCCCCACCAGCCTGGGTGAGCCGAGAGGTGTGGGAGGGACACGTTGGAAGATCACTTCCACTCCGCAGCTCACCTGCTGGAGCAAAGCCAATGAGGCTGCTGACTTGTTTTTCTACCACCAGTGTTGGCGCAGGTTAGGGTGAGAGGTTGTGAAAAAATGACTGCACGTGGTGATCTTTGTTTTGTGGGATGAAAACACAGAGTGCAGTTAAACACATCCCTCAGTTTGCGGCACACCGTCCTTAGCAGGCTGTGCCAGGTCGTGTTCTGGTTTCATTTTGAGTATTTGCCCTTCGACCCTGATCTTCACTGCCATTTCCCTTTGTCCCCCTCTCCTGATCCCATCCATCCCTGATGCACATGACACACTAATAATCGGACAACAGCATCCTTAGGTGAAGCTGCACTGGGCATTGTGGGGCCATGGGAAATATGAATAAATAATTTCCCTGAATATAGCCGGGTGGCTGTCCTGAGTGGCAGTGCCATTTTCATATCACTCCAGATAGATATGTGTGAGTCGGTTTGCCTGAGTCTTCTCCAGCACTCAGTATTGCCTGGTCTTCTAATCTTTGTATAGTGGGTATGTGTAAAAGTATCATTGTTTTTAAATTTGTATTTTTTCCCGATTTCTAAGGAAGGTTAGATATCACTTCTTATTCTTGGTGTTTATTCTCAAAATTGGATGGTACAAGTTTTATTCATTTTTCTTTGGGTTTCCTATCTTCTTTATTTTGATTTACAGGAGTTTGTTGTATGTGTTAGATATATTATTATCTATGTATGTAGATTGTACAACTTTTTTCTAATATTCTTCTTATCCAGTTTCAGAACCAAGGTTATATTTACTAGCCTCATTTGGTGATTGCTATTTTAATTTCTATAATGGTTATTTACTTTTGCAAGTTTTCAATTTCTTCTGCTAGTATAGACACTTTGTAAATTTGCTACAATGTTCTAAGTCTTATCATACCCCACAAGTCTTTTCTTTTTTAAAATTTATTATTATTAGTGAATTATAGTTTGACATAATGTTGGGTTTAGTTGTCACCTATTCCTAGATGCACACAATTCAGCAGTACAATTTGTTCAATATCCCCCCACATCCCTCTACCTCACTCTGGTTCCCTGATCCCTTCCACAAGTCTTTTCAACTGAATTCTTTTATTTTTATTAATTCTGAGAAATAATATTCATTTGTTTAAGTATCCCCCCATTCACCCTGAATTCATTGTCTTCTTCTGGGGCTCCAGTTGTACAGGTGGTGAATCTTCTACTTCTCCACTCCTCTAACTGAATTTTCATTTAAAGAAATTAAAATCTGTATGATTTTTTTACTCTTAAATAACACAAGTTTCAGTGTTGCTTGTATTTGTTTCTCTTCTTACAGAGCTCTTCCTCCGAGAGACTATTAAAGGAGGGCTTATGCATGCCTGAGATAGCCTTAATTCGCCCCCATATTTAAAGGTAGTTTAACTGAGGTAAAAATTCTAAGCTGAAGATTTGGTTTTCAGCATCGAAAATATTATTCTATTGCCCAGCATCCAGAGTTGATATTAAGGATTCCTGTTTCATTACAAGGGATCTGTACCTTTTCTCTGGAAACTTTTGGACTTGTCATTTTTATTTGGGTTTCTTGACACACACATTTATTTTCTTTACCGTCGGAATCCTTTTGTCATGACATCAAAGGAATAAAAACTGGCATGAATTTCCAACAATTAAAAGAATGTGGAGAGGGTGTCCAGAGGCCGCGTGGTGATGTATTTTGTGGATTGCAAGGTGGAAGGAGCCCCGTGAAAAATACACACTGGGCGCGGGGGCTGCTGTCAAGGGCCTATCTTTTCTTACTGAACCCTGGAATGTTGCAGAATCCTAAATTTGAAGATCGAGGACAAATGTAGAGGTCTCAAAAACTCTAGATTTGATAGAAGAATGAGATCGGCCCTCATTCTTGGCTGAAATAAGTTCCCCACTTATCCACCTTGAGGCCCTGGGGAGGGTTGCTCTACTGACACTGATGGAACAGCCTGCTCATCCTGCGGGAGCTGAGGCCACATCCACGTTCTTTTCTCCTCCCCTGGATGTGGAGCCCAGTAGTAGACAAGGGCTAACGTGCACCCCAAGTTCACATTAGCCTGCTTTGTTAATGCAATGCATAAGTAGGTGTTTGAGGAAACTCTGATATGTGAAAAACCAGACGGAGAAGTACAGAGGTTACTGCATGGAGAATAAGCAGTAATTCAGGTTCAAAGGAGCATGGAAGTCTAATATGCATCCTCAGAGACACTTATGAAATCATCACTTCCACAAAAAGAAGATGCGGATCTATTATATAGCATGGTGAATATGATTAACAACAATGTATTGTATACTTGAACACTGCTAAGAAGGTAGATTTTTCTCACTCACAATTTAAGTACAGTAATGCATATGTTAATCAGCTTGATTTAACAACTCCACATTGTATATGTATTTTAAAACTCATGTTGGGCTGGAGCAGTGGCTCAGCAGTTACGGTGCTTGCCTGGCATGCACAAGTATGAGAGTTCAAACCCCAGCACCCACATAGACAATGATGTATCCGAGGAATGAAAGCCACATGAAAAACTAAATAAAAATTGCATATAACCTATGCACATCCCTCTGTACGCTCCAATTCATTCCTATGTTGTAACACCTTATATAATGTAAACCCTGTGTAAACAATCATTGCACTATATTGTTTAGGGAATGATAACAAGAAAAACAGTACATACACATTCAGAACAGATGTGATTCTCTCGCAGGTGTTTTCCATCCTTGGTTGGTTGAGTTCACGGATGTGGAACCCATGGATGTGAAGGGCCACTTGGAGAACATCAGAGCCTGAGCTTTTACTTCTGGACATACGGTGTTTCCCCTGGTAACCTATCTAAAAGTCATTGAAGGTTTCCACTAGGAAAATGAAGGTGGTGGTATGTTCCATGTGTGCTAAACAACCACTTGCTAGAGTCAGAATGCAAAACATGCCGTGTAAATTGCTAAATTAAGAAATAGCTGTATAGAAATCGAGTTATATTTTCTGGAGAAATAAAGGTAACCACGAGGAGAGATAATTCAGAAAAGGTAGAGTGATGATTTGGTAGAGGGAGAGGGTATGGGGAAAGGAGAAGGGAAAGGTTGGAAGATATTGTTGCTTCACCACAATTCACAGTAGCCAAACTATGCAACCAGCCTAGGAGTCCATCAGTGGATGAATGGATAAACAAAATATGGTTATATGCACAATGGAGTTTTATTCAGCCGTAAAGAAGAATGAAATTACGGCATTTGCAGAAAAAGGAATGGAACTAGAGACCATAGTGTTAAGTGAAATAAGTCAAACTCAGAAGGTTAAGGGCTGGCTGTTTTTCCTCCTATGAGGAAGTTAGAGGGGAGAAAGGAAAATAGAGGTGAGTGGGAGAAATCTCCTAAAAATCGAAGGGCGATGAGTAGAGGAAGGGACAAGAAGGAAGAGGGTGGGAAGTGATATTGGCCAAATTATGCTGTTGGTATTGAACACAGGTTTGAAAATGTAACACCAAATTGCATCAATATGTACGACTATAATGCACTAATAAAAATGCGACAAAAGATATTGCTGCTTCGCTCTTTTAATCACCTGCAATTAAAAAAAATTAAATCATGTGCCTGTATTTCTTTGAAAAACTTTAAATTTGTGTGCTTTTAAAAGGGTTAATAGGGCTTATGTGGAAGACAAGACAAAAGGGATCAGAGCAATGTGCAAAGACATGAAAGAGTTCATTTGTGGCTCAGCTGGGAAAGGTGCGGTTTCCTGGCTGGACCGTTGGCAGGTTGGTGGGGCAGGGAGGAGTAGCTGTAGATGACTCTGGAAATGTAGGCAAGGGAAGACTGTGGAAGGCACTGGATGCCTCGCTAAGGACTTTGAAATGTCCTTTGTTGGTGGCGGAGAACTATGAAAAGTTTTGAGCTGAAAGATGCCGTCTGTGTTTCAGGGGGACCATCCTTGTGTTGAAGGTGTGTGGAGCAGGTTTTGGAGTGTGACCATGGCAGGAAGTTGGAGGGCCAGGTAGAGGTCATTACCGGGGTCTTCACGGAGAATCTGAGCCTTAGCTCCAGGTGGTGATGCTCCAGGACTGAACTGGGCATAGGACTCCCCCCTCCTGTTCGCTGCCTGTCTTGGGTGGTGCTCTGTTCAGACCTCCTGTTGGCCATGGTGGCTCCAGCCCAGGGAGACCCTGATGGGACAGCAGGCGAGAGGCAGAGAGGGTGGGCCACATGGAATCAGCTGCCCCTCCTCATTCAGGAGGCCTCCGTGGGAGCTGCATCTCATGCCAACTTGTAGACCCTCCTATAATTTGGGCACTTTTAAATATATGTCTTAGTTTTTAGCACAAGATTTTTAACAGCCTCTCTCCACCCTCCTCCACACCCTTTAATGCTTCCCTTGGTTTTTATAAGTAGTTTTTCAGTATTTTCCTCCTGCTCTGCCAACATATCTAAGAAGTAGGATTTTTCCTCCTCCTTTTATTATTAGTAATTTAAAAGTAACGAAATGGAAAAAATGAATGCTTTTACACTTATGGCCCCTGCTTTCTAGGTTCACACCCACTGGCACCGTCCCTTTGAGACTTACAACATTCACCCCACTGGGCGGCACAGGCGAGAGGAGGAGCTTCTGCCCCACTGCTCCCGTCATCACTGCTTCCTCCCTGCCCTCTTCCCACCTTCCATCCCTCCCTTTCTCCTGCCCTCCTGTTGCCAGGCAACCTCGCCCAGGGGCAAGCCATGCTGGCTGGGGGTGCCCAGCTGTCAAAGGGCCTGTTTCCCCTCTCTCTGTGGCAGCCTGGCTGGGTGTTGGGTAACTTGCTGAAGGTCAAGAGCAGCCATCCACAGCCCAGGCATTCTCTCCAAGAGGTGTAATCCTGACTCAGGAGAGGAAATACTTGAGGGCAGGGAATGGGGTGAAGTAGGGCGTTAATGTTCCCTTCACACCTAAGAGGCTGCATGCTGCCTTCCAGTAGGAGAGCGTGAAAGCAGAGCTGAATTGGTCTTTGTGCATTTCAGGAATGTGAATATCATTTCCCTCCCCGCCTCACCCTTCCATTGGCTGTGCCAGAGAATTAGACTTGACACTGTGGAATGACAATTTTACTTGTGAGCAGAGGTTGGATTTTTTGAGTTGGTAACTAGTACCAAGTTACTCAGATATGACTGGGACTAGTGGCACAGACCTCCTCTAGGAGACTGCTGCCCCCTTCCAGACCACAGAACCAAAATCTGCATTTTGTTGGAGTGGCCAGATGTGTGTATGCACATTCCATACAACACATACCCTGTTGTCTGCTTGGTTGAAATGAGAATACATGGCCATTAGAGGGCTGCTATGTTCCAGATACTTCTGCGTTTTCCCTCCTCAGAGATGTATCACACAGCCGTAGCTTTAGGGCCTTTCACGGATTTGTGGGGAGGGTGGCAAATGCAAAGACTTGGCCTAACACCCGCCTGTTGCCCTTTCTCCTTCTCTCCTTACCTAATACCGGTATGAGGCAAGGTGTGTTCAAACAAATTATGTCACCTTGTCCTCACACTCCTGAGCAAATCAGGGACTATGAATCCCAGTGTGATGAGGAAATGACCTATCCTGTTCAAGGCCACAGACCTGATAACTGGTTCACCCTGGTGATTACTGAACACCATTCTTGGGCCTTCCTTTTGCATGTAACCTTGGCTAGAACTTTCAGTCCTTTAAAACACAAAGCTCAAAAAAGTTATTATTATTATTTTTTAAAAATCAATCAGAAACATAATATTGGGTTTGGTTTGAGTCATAAATTCCACCATGTAGAGCTGAAACTAAGGACTTTTTCCTGCAAATTATTCCAGTAGTTCTGAAGCCTTTTTGAATGAGAGATTACATGGATTGAGTTTCAAAGAAAAGAATGTCGAAAGAAATCTTCCAGATGAGATGGTCTCCAGATGTGAACATTGCTCTTCCAGATGTGTGGACAAGTGGGATGGGAGAAGTATGGGGAGTGAGATGCCTTAGCTGTCTGCAGAATGAAATGGAAAAATCTCTCTCAGCCACAGAGGAACCTAGGACGAGAGGAAGAGAAATGGAGTCCAAGTTAAACTCTTCCATGTCGGGCTGGACTCACAAGAAGGAACAGAAGGAATGGTTTCCAAGAGGACAGATGCTTTAAATGTGCAGTGTGAGTGGAGGCCACACCTCAGACTGTGCCTCTGGAGAGCGAACCGGAGGGTGCCGTGTCTGTAGGAACCCACTCTTCTTCTTAGACCTGAGTGGACCTGCTTTGGGCCCTGGGAAGAGCCAGTCTAGAGCTGCCCAGGCCGCAGAGCCAGCGTGACAGGCTTGGAGACTTACTCAGGGGAGAAGGGAACTCATCCCAGAATGCAGAAGAAGGAGCCAGGGATGGGCACAGTCTGTTCTTTCTTCAGCTTCTGAATCAGCAACTTGTTCTCTTGGGGATCACTGGGTTTATTCCTCTACCATGGCTAGGCGGCCCCATGTTTCTCAAATGAGTAAATCTGAAACCACAGAAAACAGAGGCCTTGTGACCAAGTCGACTTGGTTTGTCTCAAAATCTGCAAATCTGAGCCATTGCCAAACTCTTGGCTGCATAGAATTAAATCCTCTTATTTCCTTCTGCCAGCGTCTTCACCTACTCCAGGAAGATCTGCCAAATGACTGCTCCCAGGGTTCATCTACCCACCTCCCCCCTTACCCAGCCTCCTTCTTCTTCCACTTAGAGGCAGACCCCAAGTCCCAATTCCCATGACACCCTGGAAGTGTGACTTTAAGGCCCTCTAACCCGCATAGTTTTAAGCAACACAAATAACACACTCTGAGTAGTTCCAGCTGATAGAAGGGGTTCACAGTTTTATTTTCCTCTAAGGGTTCCCAGGATCTAAAGAATATATTCCAGCAAAAGAAGTACATTCATGTTGCTAATTATTTACATTATTAAAGACATGAATGTGTAATAACACCTATATACAATTTACACACAGATACACACAAACTGGCATAATCTCTGGTTAATATGCTAATAATACATTTAATAATTGTGAAGTTAAAAAGTTAATTAGCTGTCTTCTCTTTTCCTCCGTGGGGCCTCATGCTCCTCTGGGATCTTCAGGGCAATGCATGTCCTAAGTGTCATATCAGCAAGAAGGCTCATTTTCCAGTTGGAAGGCATTGAGACCACTGTAGGGGTCAGCCCAGGACCAGTCAGCCCCTGTGGGTGGATCTGTGTTGCAGCTCTAGGAATCAAGTACCGGGAAGTGTAGTATCATTACCAATGGCTAAGAGTTCTTCATTTTTTGTTTTAATGATGCTAGAGAAGTAATATAGGGATTTTTAAAAATTTATTTTTCTTTCTTTTTTTGGTACCAATGATGGAGCCCAGAGACACTTGACAACTGAGTCGCATACCCAGCTCTTATTTTTTATTTTGACATAAGGTTTCCCTGAGTTGCTTAGAACCCTGATAATTGCTGAGGCTGACTTTGAACCTGTGATCCTCCTGCCTCAGCCTCCAGAGCTGCTGGGATTAAAGGTGTGCACCACCACACCTGGTGAATATAGGGACTTTCTATCTTTGGGCTGCATCCCCATCCCTTTTACCAATTTTCTTAGGGACTTGCTAATTTGCCCAGGCTGGCCTCAGTCTTGTAATCCTCCTGCCTCACCCCTTCATACTTAGCTGGACTTACAGGCATGTGCCACCATGCCTGGCTCCTTTTGTTCTTAATCTAATTGGTATTGAATCTGGAAGCTGCTGTTCTAAGTTTGATTCTAAGTGTATCTTGATATTCCAATTTGTATCCAATTCACAGTTTTATGGGGCTGACTCTGTCCTGATTTACTAGATGAGTACATCTTTAAATTGTATTTAAAAATCACTTTGAATTGATTGAAACTTAGGAAAATTAGTTACTTTAAATTGATAATTGAAGCTTAGGAAAGTTAGTTATGTTTAGTTCAGTATGTGGTCCAGAACATGTATGTACTTTATCTTGGCTTTTACCTATAAATCTGATGTATTTATTTCAAGCCTCTGGATTAGATAGATTTCTGTGTTTGGCATACGTCATTGCAAAGACATGCTATTTTGTTCTTGTAAGTTGGTTATATTCATCATTAGTTTGAAAGGATCCCTAAAGCCTAGTGCTACAATTGGCCCCCCTCACCCCCAAATGCTGCCTCGTTGGCTGTTAATCATTACATTTAGATTAAGCATCAGGATCATGACGATCCCCTGCCTTCTACTTCTAGGCTCCCTTCCACCCCACAGCCCAGAGTTAAGAGATGGTTTTTCGGTTCTTTGCTTCCCTGGTGTAAGCACTACGGTCCAGACAGAAAGGAAGTGGTTCTCCTATGGCAATTCAACTCTGCCCTACATATTCCAGCCTGAGAGGAAATCCCGGCCATATGCTCTGTAACTCATTAAACCTCAACAACGAATAACACCCAAAAGCCCAGCCCTTGTCTTTGGAGTCCAAGGGTGTAATTTCATCAGGAATTTTTCTGCTGACTTGTTCTCTACCTTTCTTTTCATCTGTCTGTTATGCTTAGCTCTGCCCTCTTGCACGTGTAAATTCTAATCCTTTGGTGAACAAGCTAAAGAAAATACCTCAGGAAGAAACCCTGTACCTATTAGACATTTTCCTGTGTGCTCTGACACCTCAGCCTCTAATATTAATATATTAGATTCAATCTACCATTTCTTGGGTGCCTTCTGTGTATCACATTTATTGTTGTTAATGACCCAACTAGCTAGACAGTATCATTTCCATTTTTTAGATGACAGCACAGAGAGGCTGAATCCCTTGCCCAAGATCCTGCGGGTAGAAATCAGACGAAACCTGGTCTGACTCCAAAGCCCCTGCTTCAGGGATTTCCTCAAGATGCCAAGAAATTATCAACTTCCCAAACCAGCCTGTTTAAATTCATTTTAATAATAAAAATAATAATGCCTGTGTGGTGTAATGCAGTGAAAGGAGGAAGAGAGTGGAGAGCCAGGGAGCTTGGAAATCATCCCGTCTACACTAAGGGAACACTTGGGTTCCAAAGGAGATGCTTCCTTCAGGATGACTTCTGCCACAGGGGTGTGACCTTGCCACCACCCTTTTAATTTGGTGGATGGATTTAACCCCGTGACTGAACCTGACTGTGGAGATTGCTTCCTGGTTCATGACCCTGCTCTTGGAGATGAAGCATCTTTAATCAGTAGTCTCTTGAGTAACAAAATGAAGAGCTGGAGCATCAGGGTGAGACACAACGGGGTCAAGGACTTGACCCTCACTTTATCAAATAATTCAGAGTGTAGACCTCCATTCTAGAGCATGTAACAAGATAGCATTTTTGGCAAGTGAAAATGATTTCTGCTCTAGTCAGTTGTTTTGTGCATACCCCTATTCCTGACACCTTGAAAAACAACCTGTCTGGGTCACCAGAGGACAAGCCTACGTCCATGTGGAGTAGAAGCAAGCTCATTCTTCCTCTTTCCAGAAAGTACTTGACTCAGGATAAACAATAAGAGAGGCGTCTGCAGGGACACCCCCCACCCCAGCCAGCAGTGACAATCAGTATCTTCAATATCTTCATTGTGCTACTGAAACTCTGCAGACAATCCCCAGGGGCTCAAGCAAGTCCTCTCAGAAGCTGAAAGTCACAAATGGAACCCTAAAGTCTTACCACAAGAACTGGCATTGCTGGAGGGTGCCCAGGACACCTTTCATAGGGCAGCTGGGAGACTGACTGCTGAATCCAGAAGGATTGCCGAGAACAGGGTTTCAATACCCAGCCTTCCAAGCACATTTTAAGGACAGTGCCTTTTCCTCCAAGCCATGCCCTCCTCAGAATCCTACTCTTGTGCTGATTTCCACTTACAATGAGGGTGGTATTGTGGGAGGGAGACCAAAGCCTCTTGTTCATTAGTTGTATGTAATACTTGCTCAGGAAATATGAGCAAATGTCTCATAATCTTTATCATTATGCATTAATTGTCTTTCTGGTTGACTGTACAGAGACTATCATATTTACAAAAATAAAATGATACCTCTGGTGGAGAGTCTTTCATAATGATATTTCTGGGCCACATCATCTTCCCCCTAATTTATAGAGATGAGGATGAAAACCAAGAGAGGTCACTAGTTGAAAAATAAGTCATCACAGAAAAGCCTTAGAGCACAGCCTTCTTCAACCTAGCCTGTAGCCAAGCAATGGGCTTGGTGCAGGAGCCTGACCTCACTCCCAACCCTCAGTATGTGTCCTTCACTGCAGTGGGCACACGTGGTTAGTGCGGAAAGCAGGAGGGGGTTGGAGCAAGTCTAGTCATTGTTGAATTAGTTGCAATTTGAAACCTATTAGGTACCTTAACTATATACCAAGTCCTGCACCTTACATCAGGGAGGGGATGTAATGACATTTCAACACAACTAGTGCAGAAAAAGACAGCATAAGCCATAATTCTGCCTTAGTGGGATCGATAAATAAACATGAAACCACTAGAGAATAGTGTGGAGAATATCATTAAAATGGCAAAGAGAGGGGCTGGAGTGGTGGCTCAGCAGTTACGATGCTTGCCTGGCATGCGGAAAGATGCGACTTCAAACCCCAGCACCATGCACACAACAAAGTGTCAACGAAAGCCACATGAAAAACTAAATAAAATTGATTCTCTCTTTCTCTCTCTCTCACCGTCCCTCTCCCTTAAAAAAAAAAAAAAAGACAAAGAGAGGAAGGTGAAGGGAATGCTAAAGAACATGGGCTCCAGTCTCTTGGCTGTGTAGCCAGGCTGAGTTCTGAAGGAGGGATGGACAAAGCCTGGTTCAGAGAGAAGGGGAACCATACAGAAATGATGAGGCTAAGGCAAAGGGGCAATGATCTGCAGGTAAATAAAGGTAGACAAAGAAGGAACATGATTAGGTCCAGAGGGATCTATGTGCCATAGCAGGTGATGAGGAGGTTGAAGGAGGGTGGGGGTGGACAGTAAGGAGCTACTTATGGGTTCTGAACCAGATATGAAATGGTCATTGAAGCCAGTTGTCATGAGCAACTGCATGTAGTATCAATCAGCACAAAAACAACTGAAACCAAAGAAACCCAGAAGAAGGCAGTGCCAATAGCCTAATATCAATAAGCTTAAAAGCTGAACTAGTGTGGATACCTCTGGAATGGTGAAAAAGGTCCTAAAATAGGAGGTAAGACAGACAAATAATTAGCTGGACTTGGTGAAGAAATGGCTACAGGATTGGAGGAGTGGTATTGAATTTATTTTGTTGTTCTTGTTGTTGTTGCAAATTTGAAGTTTTGAATTTAGTTCAATATCTTATTTTATAAATGAGGAAACCAGGGCCTAGTGAGGTTGGCAAAAAGTTGTACCAAAAGATATAGGCTAATGAAGTTCAATTAGGTCTATATTTTATCCAGAAAAGCAAAAAAATATATATTTTAGGTTTCAGACACAAAAACTTCTGCAATATAATTGGGAAATCAGAGGAAACAGAACACTGGGCTTGGGCTTATGCTGTCTGCACTGATTCCAGAAAACTTGACCTCTGCTAATCCCCAATCCTCAGAGAACCTTGGTAGACAGTGAATTACTTACTTTGTGTTGGAGCCATCGAAAAGATCCAAAAAGCCATCAGATTCCAAAAAGTTGGAAAATAATTTTGGCAGAAGGACTGGAGGGATCGTTGAGTTGCATCCTGCTCCCTACGCTCCAAGATCGGGGAATAGTCAGGCTAGCTGGAGCAGCTGGCACTTTTCCAGCACGTTGCATTCTGGTCTGGGTCATCTGGCCCCTGCTCAGATCACATCAGCTTCATACATTGTGATTACCCACGAAGCTTTAGCTAGCATCATGCCTCCGCACCACATTGTGTTAAAAAAAAAAAGTTTATTTCTCATGGGCTGGGAATGCAATTCAATTATCTTTATTTAAAATACATTGTTAGAACCATGCTCCACAAATCAGCCAAATACTATAAATATGTATGAATTCTCAGTGGCCTCCTACACCCATGGAGAGGCCAGTTTTTGGATGGATAACATACATGGAGAATTTTAAGTACACCCTGTTCCACTAAAGCTTATTTTGCACACACCCCCATTCTGCTCTCCCTCCTTTGCTCCCTCCTCGTCACCACCCTCCTTCCACCCCAGCAGAAAAATAACTGCGTTTTTCTTTCTTTTCCTTTAAGTGTTGCAAAATCTTAAAACTGCAAGGGAATAACAGTTCTACCTCAATACACAAATACGGCTCTACTCTGGCAAACAGGAAACTATCCCAGGGCTGTGGGCTCCTGAGCCAGGAAATTGGTCTTTGCTGCTCTGGCTACCTTCCCCACAGGTTTTTCCTGGCTATTCAATACAGTTAAAAATAGTAACCACCAAAACCAGAAGAAAAGATGATTTCATTGTCTAACCACTGTAACTTGGGGCCTGATTTGGGTGGTTGCAGATGGCGCTGATCTCAAGGTGCCCATTCAGCACCTTGAGAGTTCTCGCAGGGTGGAGGCTGGTCCATCCAGCAAGATTTCAACACCTGGTATCTCTGAGGAGCCAGCTCAACCTGAGAGGGAGACGAATCAGGCAGAGCTGGCTCACCACACGGTGCACACACATGCGCACACACACACGGCCAGGTGACGCAGCTATGGAAGTCAAGGATAACCCCTTGGCAGGACCTGTGTGCCGGGTAGGTGGCACAGGCCCACCCCGGCTTGGGAAGGCAAGTTGGTGGGCAAAACCTCCCTGCTGCTGAGCCAGTAACTCCTGCTATGCCCTAGGGAATGTGCATCCTTACCTGGCCCTGTCAGGCACAAGAATTTGTAGAATATTCTCAATTCTACTCAGTATAGAGAGCTGTCAGAGTGACCGACATGGAGGTCCCCAATGGGCTTCAAAGGCTAGGAGAAGAGAAAAGTAGTTTGAGAAAGTATTTCCTTCTCAAAGGGTCACCAACTGTTAGTCTTGTGGAATGAGAGGGAAATTCGTTTTTATCATAAAGTGCTCTGCTCTATTGCCTGACATGCCAAATAAAATTCCAAAGTAGAGGTCGGTTCATAGTGACGAAAGAGCCACATCCTTCCACACACGGCTATGGGCCTCGGTTTTGCTTAATTTGCTACTCTATCAGGTAAATGGATTTTAAGATAACTTGTATGCGTGTGGCGTCTCCGAAGCTGTTGTGGGGATGTAGAAAATGCACGAGATCCACTTACTATCTTTGAAAACTATGTTCGTTAGCTTTGTATTACTGTAACAAAATACCAGGGATAATCAACTCATAAAGAGAAAGTTTATTTTGCTTCACAGTTTTGGAGGTTTCTGTGTATGATTGGTTGGCCCTGTTGTTTGGGGGCAGTGGTGAGGCAGCACATCATGATGGAAATGTGTGGCACAGCAAACTACTCATTTCATGGGTAGGGAGCAAAAAAACAGTGGAAGGGACCGGGGTCCTGCTATCCCCTTTAAGGGCCCACCCCAATCACCGAAGGCACTCTCACTAGGCCCCACCTCTTAAAACTTCCAAGAGCTCCCAGCAGTGTATGAGAGGAACAAGCCTTCAACGTATGGGTATTTGGGGAACATTCCAGATCTGAACTATAGCAAAGACTTTATAGTTTGGTTAAGGAGAGGGAACCACTCAGCTGAGGCAAACGAGATAAAAAGCTTACTGAGCCTTCAACCAATAAGTATTGAGCACCTACCATGCTCTGCTCTGGGGGATGGAGAACCATACACACAGGCCTGTGCTCCAGGAGCTTATGCGGTGATGTGGGAGGCAGGTGACGGCCAGCAGAAAGAAGGAGATATGGAGTATGCTGGGTCATGGGAGTACGAAGGAGGAAAACCAAGACAAGGGCGTAGAGGGAGTGCTGGGCGAGGCGACTAGAAAAGTTCTTACTGGGGGCTGGAGCAATGGCCCGGCGGTTACAACCGGTGCTTGCCCAGCATGCACGAGTACACAGGTTCAAACCCCAGCACCCATGTACACAGCTAAGCATCAGAGCAACAAAAGCCATGTGAAAAACTCAATAAAAGTTGATTCTCTCTCCTCTCACTGTCCTTCTCTCAAAAAAAATTTAGTTACAATATTTAATACTATGTCGATGCTATGTAAATAGTTGTTTTACCATATTGTTAGGACTAAGGAAAAGAAAAATTCTCTGTATGTGTTCAGAACCTATACAGAAATATTTTCCTCCAAATTTTTCAGTCTACATTGGTGGAATCTGCAGATGCAGAAGCTGCGGGGATGGGAGGCTGGCTGTGCTCAGACTCTGTGGGCCAGCATGGACAAGCACTCTAACAGAGGCCTCTCAGTGAAGAGGAGAAACCCACGGGAGCGAGGTGAAATCCAAACCTTGGATGTAGTGACACACAACCTAAGTCATTTGTAGAGATGTACCGGGAAGTGGGAAGGAGTGCGGAGGGACAAGGGTGGGTAGTTAGGGGGGCTCTACGGGGTAAATCTAATTTTCAGAATATAAATATATTATATAGTTTCATTGGAAAAATAAAAAAAATTAAAAAACAGACAAAAAAATCTAAACCTTTGAAAGTGGGAAAAGCTTTATAGAGTTAGAAGAAGGGACTAAGAGAGGCAAAAATTAATATTTTCCCATGAAATTCTGCACAGTGTAATGAATATTTTCTTTCTGTCCCCTGTGCTACATACTTTAAAGAAAAAAAGCCTATTTTGTTTAATTATACATTTGGGCGGATGCATCAGTATCTAGAAATGTCCACAGATGTCTGGCAGTCCCCTTCACTGCACATGGGCTGGAAGGCTGTGCAGGTGAGGGGTGCTCTTTGTTGTAGCAGTGCTCATGGGGCAGGGGGACAGGACTGAGGGGCATGACTCTGCCTTCAGCCACAGGATAGGGCTCCAGACCGGCTCAGCGGGTTCCTAACCTTGTGATCTGGCACCTTCTTACTCCTCTGTGCCTCAGTTTTTTTATCTCTAAATTGAGAATATTACCTTTTTTTTCTTTTTCCCCAAACCTGTTTTAGGAACAGATTAAGTGCTCAGGAATTCATCTCCATTATTATCATGATCATGATATCACATAACAATGTGAAACAAATTCATAGCACTCTGCTATTGGGAAATGGTATCTTAAGTAGAGGGGTGCCAACCTTGGTCATCGTGAAACTCCCAGCCTGGGGTGAGTGACTAAATGAGGGACAGAGAGAGGTTAAGTGACGTACCTTGTCAACCTGCTATGTGGTGGGATCGCATACTCTGAGCTGGGGTCAGAGGGACAGTGCACTTTGAAGGCCTTGTGGTGACTTCCAGGGAAGGGGCGTCCTCGAGAGGCAGGAAGAAGGTACGTGGTGCTTCTGAGGAGGTCTGAAGTGTCACTCAGGATGGGCCTGGGGATAGGGTGACCTCCTCATGCACTCTCTCTTCTTTTATTGACCTTGATGATCATTCATCTGTACACTCAAAGCCATATAATAAGTAATCTGATAATGCTCACTATGAAACTGTGAGAAGTTTCAGGCATTTAAAACTGGCCTGAATAAGGCCTGAGGGCATCTACAGTGAGTGAAGGAGGCCAGATACCCCATAGGAGGTTGGGAAATGAAGCCCGGGGCAGAGCACGCTGAGTGTTTCAGGACAAGTTAGAAGTCCAGAGAGCATGACAGAAACTGACACTCTGGGTGGTAGGAAAGCCAGGACCTGCTACAAAAGCCCCCTTTGGTTCTTAATGTTGATGTTCTTGACAATGGGTTGCCCACCACTGGTCTGGTCTGGTCTCCCTTTCAGCACGGAGTTGGCACATTTCTGGTTTTCTATACCATCCCTTCCATGCATAGTCTAGATTCTCTATCAAGATGGTGACCCAGGCTTCTCTTGCCTTCCTACAGGTGTCATAAAGAGGCATTCAAATACTTAGTGATTCACTGATCAGCAAGGCGTTTACTAGGACTTCTTAAATCTTAATCTATTTTTAATGTTTATTAAACACTTAGTAAGTGCTAGGCATTTTGCTTCACCTGCATCATCTTACCTTTTTCTCATAAACAATTTGTGATTCATGTACTCATATTTGTTTTGCAGAGGAGGAAACTTAGTCTTGGAGAGATTATGTAATATGCCTGGCCTTCACAGTTAGTAAGGAGTAGGGCCAAGATTCAAATTCATATTGCCTAACACCAGCGTCTGTGCTTTTAAACACAGTGCCTTATGGCCTGACTGCCCACCACCATTTCAGTCTTGACTTGTTTATGTCTGTGAAAGTGGTTCCTAAAGATTGGAGATGAGTGATTTCAGGGGAGTGGAGTAAGGAGATCAACCTATTTATAGTACATTCATATTGAAAACAAATACATTTTCACAATCTTTCATTCACTTATAAACGTATTTCATTCAATACTAGAGCACTAATGATGTTTACTTGTGCTTAAGCATGGTTGTTAATTGGAATTCCCTTGCTTCTGGGACCTAAACATCTAACGGAGAGGGAGAGACCAACAAGTAAATGAACATTGGTGCCTTCTTGTGATGAGTGTAAAGATCGGTGTGCTCAGAGGCTACGGGAGCCCCATTGAGGGACACAGGATCTATATGGGATTAGTGGGTGTTCCTGGAGAAGCTGATATCGAAACTAAGTGTTGAAGACCAGGGCAAGCCAATCCGATCAGGCCAGGGGGAATGGTATTTCATCAGGGCAGGAAATTGAAGACCGGATGGTTTCAGGCTTGGCACGGTTCTACATAACTGGGATATAAGGCATGAACCAGGGGATGAGGAAATGGTAAGAGGTGGAACTGGAGGAGTATGGAGGTCAGAAAGTGAAAAAGTCTTGCATGCTGGCCAGGAAGTGGTCCATATCCTAAACACAACAGAGGAGAGATGTAGCAGTTTCAGAAAGTTACTCTAAGAATTGCAGAGAAGAATCAGCATAGGGGTCTGGGGTGGGAAAACCTGAGAGGAGGCAACTGCAGAGATCCTGACTTGGGTAGAGGGCTTTCAATACCAAATTACTCTCCGTCCTCAATCAGGAAACGCATATGGTGCCTTGATCTCATCCATATGATATTCAAATTAAATTGGCATTTCTTTCTTCTATCTAATACCTACTGATTATGACTAAGAGAGTCTACTGATGTCATAGAGAGCCTTTAGTGGCAGACACTGTTCAAGATTCCTACAGGTGTCCTATCATTTCATAGACCTATCAACCTTTGCAATAGATCTTATTATCTTCATCTCATAGATGAAGAAGTACAGGCTCAGAAATGCTAAGCATATGTCCAGAGTCCTTCAAAGCAACAGAGCTGGGATTCAAACCAAGGCCAGCATTTCCAGTGACGTCCCATTGTGGGATTTGTTTTGGAGAGAGCTAATTCTTCTCCTTTCCACCCATGCCCACACCCACACTTTGTAACTATATGTTGTAATCCATATCCTTTAAGAAATGCATTTTATATCATCCAATTTTTATTATTAAAATAAAGGTCAAAGGTTGGGCCAGACAGTGGAATTAAGATTTTGTAATTTGCAAGATGTTTATAGCCTCATATATTCCAGTGAGGTGGGCACGGAATTATTATATTAACAATAATATCCATTATTTTGATAGTTAAGAAAACCAAACTCAGAAAAGTCAAATTCATTCAGTAAAGTGGCCTGGTTTCGTCTGAATGCTCTGAATTTATCCTTTGACTTTTTATTGTTTTATTGACCCTGCACTCAGGTGGCAAATGATATCACATGACAGCATTTGGTGAGTAGAATTCTGGAGAAACACATCATTTGACTCCCTGGTTGTTTTTGCCTTTATATCCAACCACACCCATTTAAAAGACACCGCACACCTTGTGGGTGCTCGAAGCTGCCCATCTGGCCTGTGGGGAGCAAGTGGTGGACAGAAGGCTGGACCCGAGGGAACTGATGGTGAGATGGTGTGGTGGGGCCACCCTGGAGGTATGGACTGAACACTCTGGCTTCTGGGAAGGGATTCTCATTCTGGTGAGGGCGGTGTGGAGGTTGGTGCAGGCTTCACAGAGAATGTGACATTTGAACTGGCTGTGAACACAGAACTGCATTTCCTCAGGGAGAAAAGGGCAGGGGCAGCAACAATGACAAACAGTATCACCTGTCAAGTCCTTGCTATGCACCAGAACTCCACAAGTATCATTAGTTTGCTCCTCCCCCAAACCCATGTAGTATCAACGAGTATTACCCCATTTTACAGAGGAGGAAATGAAGGCGTGGAGAGGATTTGCAGGTAAGTCTGATTCCAGCCCGTTCTCTCTACCACCACACAGAGCTTGAACAAAACCTCAGATATGCCAGATTAACCAGAAGTACAGGGCAGGTGAAAGGAAGGAGGATGGAGGAATGAAAGGGGAATGAGGCCAGTGAATGATAGGTTTTGCATGATTTTATTTCCCCAGCATAGTTAGATAGCAGTCATGTGGTCTCATATGATCAGAACTGTGTGTCCCACAAACACTTTGATGACAACAGAAAACAGAGCAGGAGCCTGTCATCAATGTCTACAGGGCCCAGGCCCGTAAGGCACAGGAGGGGAGCAGGCCAGGTGGGACTGAGTGGGTATCGGTGCTGAAAGTGTCTGGCTCCCCATCTCCTCCCAGCCAATTGAAGCCATGTGTCTTTGTTGTCAATCCCTCTAATTTTGGTGGGGGGTACTGGAGATTGAGCCCAGGGGTGCTTTGCCATTGAGCTCCATCCCACCCCTTTTTATTTATTTGTTTATTTATTTTGAGGCAGGGTCTCATTAAGTTGCTGAATGTGTCATTAAGTTGCTCAGACCGGCCTCAAATGTGCAATCCTCCTGCCTCAGCCTCCTGAGTCACTGAGATTACAGGTGTGTGCCACCATGATGGGTTTCAGATCCTGTGGTTTTTAAAGAAATTTTGGAAAACCAAAATGTATTGTAAAGTTTCCTGATTTTAAAATGTAAGAAACTGGGGGCTGAAGCAGCAGTGGCTCAGTGGTTGGAGCATTTGCCTGGCATGTGCAAGGACCCTGGCTCAAACCCCAGCACCACGTACACAACTAAGTCTCCAAGAAACAAAGGCCAGATGAAAAAGTAAATAAAATTGATTCTCTCTTTCTCTCTGTCTCTCCTGCTCTCCCTCTTAAAATAATAATAATAATAAAATGTAAAAAAAAAATTAAAAATGTTTACTTTCTAGAATAGTCTCAGGACCAAGCCAGTGATATATGTGGGCTGCTACTTGGTTACTTCTGATAGAGAGGATGGACTGAAATAGAGAGCTTAGAGGCAAGGAGACCAATGTTAGGAGCCCACTGTAACAGTCTAAATAAAGGAAGAAGACCCCAGCAAAGACGGTGGCAGTGGTGATGAAGGGATGGACTAAATAGAATGTGATGACCATGGATGGGACTGACCAGGTAGATGATGGAGCTGTTAATTCATCAAATTTTTGGACAGTTATTTATTGAGTATCTACTCTATCTAAGATATTGTGTCAGGAGCTGAGACACAGCAAGGAATAAGATACAGATCCTTGCTGTGAAGGAGCTCAGAGTTTAGAGAGGACGTTTGTTGGAGGATAAGCAGAGAGAGATTTGGGACATGCCCCTGCCCCCTCTTGGGGAGCAGGGTTCAGGGAAGGCTCTGCTGATATGGAATACAGCGGAAGTGAAGTCCTAAAGAGAAGGTCATGAATTGGGTTTTGAATTTGCTGAGCTTTGGCCAAACTAGTTCTGTGATCTGATTCCCTCTGTGATGCTTTGAATCTGTGGCATTAGAAAACCCGGATGGCTCACTCGCTCCCATCCAGATTCCGTTCTTGCAGTCAGGTTCTCTCTGTGTCCTAAAATGCTCAGCACAAATGAGCATATGGCTGAGAGCACAGCAGATGCTGGCGTTCCCACCACTGTCCACTCTGCCCAGGCCCTGGCCTCTTGCCATTCATATGAGGTGTTGCAATATTCGTAAGATGAACCTAGGTTTATTTATTGATTATTTCTGTTTATGCATTACTGTTGTGGCAAATGGTCTGCTTTCTTTCAGCTATTATTATTCTTGTATGGTGGATTAGTTATGGGGAAAATATTCTGTGCTGTTTATCACTCTACCTCCTTCCCAGAGTGTCATTATATTATTTTTTCAGATCCAGGTGAAGTTTTGCTTTTCATTCTTTTTTTTTTTTTTTTGGTAGCAGGGATTGAACCCAGTGTCATTTAACCAATGAACCACATCCCCAGCCCTTTTTTATATTTTTATTTTGTGACAGGGTCTCACTAAGTTGCTCAAGGTCCTTCTAAAATGCATGGTGCAAATGTACACATAGCTGAGAGCTATGCCAAATGCCAAATCCTGAGGCTGGCTTTGAACTTGTGATCCTTCTGCCTCAGCCACTCCTGAGCCACTGGGATTATAGGCCTGTGCCACCATGCCTAGCTGCTTCATCAGTTCAACACGTATTTTGGGGGGCAGTTACCATGTGCTAGGCTCTGTTCTAGGAGCTTGGATGCATGACTGAATAAAGAGGGTCTCCCACCCTCAAGCTTGCATTCCTGCAGCTTAGATGATATACCCTTCATTTGTTTCTGGATTGCTCTTCAGGACGTGTACAGATGGATGGCCCCTTTCCATTCAAGAATGCCCTTCCTGTCTCCCTCCCTCCACCAAGGCAGGGCTGTGCGCTTTCCGTCACTTGAGACTTTCCACGCCCCACTCCTACAGCATGGCAGCTTCTCTAGCAAGTGGAGTTCCACGATCTCAAATAGCTTAAGTGCTCTGCCCACATGTGAAAGATCACTGTTCCTCTGCTCACTCTGACAGCAATTTGTTTTCTTTTGAGAAGATAATTTAACTGTCCTTAAATCAGACCTTTTGTGTACAAAGATAATCCTGGGATAAAGAACCCAGAGGTCACTTTGAGGCATCCTTTGTGGGGGGTGAGTTCCTTGTTCAGAGAACAAGGGTGCAGGGATCTCTTGGGGTCATAAACCATCCCATGAGGTGCTAGGAAGCTCTGATTTGGTTGGCACCCAACTGGAGAAGTTTAAAACTACCGCATGCACCTGGAAGTTCTATAATTGGATCATCCTGGGTCTGTGGCATACCTTTTATAAAAGCTTCCATGAGCCAGAAAAAGGCAAGCACTATAGAGGGAAGAGAAAAGTTGCAGCAAAGGAGTTAAAAACTTTGGGCACCCACTTGCTGT
This sequence comes from Aplodontia rufa, assembly GCA_004027875.1. Taxonomy (NCBI): domain Eukaryota; kingdom Metazoa; phylum Chordata; class Mammalia; order Rodentia; family Aplodontiidae; genus Aplodontia; species Aplodontia rufa. The sequence goes on along the minus strand of PVKS010001349.1, from coordinate 26,627 downwards.
TCTTTAATAGTTCTGTGGTTTTGATAAAGCAATTATTCTTTTCTGAATCTTAACTGTACCTTCTCAATAAAGTTTTTTTTTTTAAAAGGTTGACATCCAGGGAATGTGTATCTATAAAGTGCTATGCAAATATGTTGTTTCTACTACTGTTGCTATTATTATTGTTATTTTTAGCAGGCTTCCCTCCCGGAGCCCACACTAATCTGCACCTGAATCCTCAGGGCTACTCCAAGGGCTGTACTCTTGAAGAGCAAAGACAGTGCCCCATGAGCCACTCCCTGCCCCACCCTTTAATCAGCTAGCACTGGGCTGAGGAATCTGTGCAGGTGTCACATTGCCATCAGCTAGCAGGGACCTTATTGCTTCTGAGTTGGGGCTGGAAATTCCTTGGCAAGGACTCCACCAGCTCAGACTTGTCTGTTTTACTACACCCAGGTTGTAGAGGTTACCCCACTGTATCAGGATACTAGGAACTACACTCAGTGCTGACAAGTCACTAGCACATTTGAGTTTCAGTGTGGCTCCCGCCTGTGGAACTGACTAGTTCACATCCTGAGCCGTGGGGACTAAGGCATAAACTGAGGGTAAAATGATGCCATAAGTCTGGAATTTTAGGAAATGGGTGTGCTCGAATTGAGAACACTAATGGAGCAGTCCAGGGAGATTTAGCTGGGACTAAAGATTAATTTAAATCTCAAATTCCTGGCAATCACCTAGCCCCAAGTCTTTGGGGTTAGCCAGTCCTGTGTGGCTCCATGTTCCCAGATGACAGATCAGAAGTATGACAATGTGAACTGCCAATCACTGGTCATGAGCTTAGAAGAGAAAGAAGAAGTTCAGAGAGAGCTCGTTGGCTTTCATTTATAATGCTTCCCATGGGTTTTTAGAATGGGAAAAAATGATCATAAAATGTTAATATTAGAAGGAACACTCAATATCACGAGAAACAACCTCTTGGAAGAAACTGAAACCCAAAGTGTGTAAGTAAGTTTTCTAAGATTACACACCATTGAGTGATGAAATCAGTACCATATGCCAGTTCAATGAATGATAGAATACTTAATGAGGTGACAAACCTGTCATTACATGCACAGATAAGCTATGTATAAAGAGTTTTCACCACAGTGTTATGGTGGTAAAAATCAGAAGCAACAGAAATATACATTATCCATTAATAGGTTATTGTCTAAGTACTTTACGGTGTATGCCCTGTAGTCATTACAAATAATGCCGCGGGTGTATATTTATTGGGATACTAAGGGGTTTAACTTAGTATTTTGTGATACTTTGTACCATAATAGCGAATGTCAATGCAGCCATATACATCATCTTGGGAAACTTTTATATATGTATAGGCATACATGTGTATGAGAGAATGTTTATAATAATTACCTCAGAGATCAGGTCTTGGATTATTTTGACTTTCTATTTACGTTTGCATGCGTTGCTGAAATTTTGTTCAAATTGTTGTTGAATAAAAGTCATATATATTTATGATATACAATGTGATGTTTCGATATCCATATATATTGTTAAATGGTTAAATCAATATAACAGATCTAATATCTTATCTACTTATTTTTTGTGCTGAGAACATTTATGATCTACTCTTAGCAATTTTCAATTATACAATACATTATAAACTGTAGTCATAATGCTGCATAACAGATCTCTTGAACCTATTCATCCTGTTTAATGGAAACTTTGTACCCTTTGGTCAACTTCTCTTCACACCCATCCCCAGCTTCTGGTAACCACCTTTCTACTTATTCAATGTATGAGTTCAAATTCTAGATTCCACACATGAATTACATCATGCAATACTATATTTGTCTCTCTACGTCTGGCTCATTTCACTTAACATCTTCTTCCAGATTTATCCATCTTGTTGCAAATTATAAGACTTCCTTCTTTATTTTTTTTTCTTTTGGTACCGAGGGATTGAACCCAGGGGGCACTTAACCTCTGAACCATATCCTGAGTCCATTTTATTTTTTATTTTGTGACAGGGTCTCACTAAGTTGCTTAGGGTCTCACTTCATTGCTGAGGCTGACCTCGAACTTGTGATCCTCCTGCCTCAGCCTCCTGAGCTGCTGTGATTACAGGCATGCACCACTGTACCCAACAGGACTTCCTTCTTTTTAGAGACTGAATAGTTTCACAGTGTGTGTGCATGTGTGTATGCATGCATGTGTGTGTGTGTGTTTCTGAACTTTTTAATCCATTGAGCCATTGATGGACACATCGATTGATTTCATATCCTGGTGTCCTTTTCTATAATCCAAGAATGAAACAGTAAAAGGACTTTTTTGGTCTTGCATCCCAGTGTGCAGTTTCAGAGATTTGCAGGATAGGGTTGAACTTCCTCGATGCAGTTGGCTTCTAGTTGCTTCCTCTCAATAACAGGCAGGTCCTGTCCAGTATAAAAACCAAAAGAAGGGCATTAGGAAGGGCCGAATGCCCTGGGTAAAATGGAAATGGTCAGTAAAGGGATGGGTTAAGATGTCCCTAGAACTTCAGATAAGTCTCCCTTTAAAAGTAAAGATTGGGGCTGGAGACGTGGCTCAGTGGTAGAGCATTGGCGGAGCATGCGCAAGATCCTGGGTTCAGTCCCCAACCTCCCCACCCCATGTAAAGACTGGGAAGGATAGAATAGTTAGTTGTTTTGCACCCTTTTGAATGTGATTTCCTACAATTAGTCACGAATGGGTGGCAGAGGAGATTTAGAAACCCCTGGCTCTAAGATAATGGAGTGTGGTCATGGGCAAGCATGAGGAGGCTGCAATTGTAAGTGGAAAGATGAATCTGACACTTACTGGATAGCACGGGCTGAAGACGCCTCCATTCACTAATCGGGGCTGATCAGCACGGTCTAGAGAAGGATCTGTGTGTGCTCTCCAGCATTTATCCAGCCCTGTGGGCTAAATGGCTGTGAATCCTGTGGCTATGGACTCTGCCAGTTTGCAGAGCATTGAGAAGCTCCTTCTACATCAGGCTGGACCTGGTGTAGGTGTGTGTGAACGGCAAACGGCAACTTACATGTGTGCGTGCCTTGAGGGGCTACAAGAAGTCTCATTTTGTCCCACAATGCTTAAAAATTGACCAATTATCCTATAAATTTAACTAGAAAGAATAACCCAATTCCCCACGAAGTAGGATAATGAAATCATTCTCCGTAGTGCTTGTTTTCACCAAGAAACAATCCGATTTTCAAAGCGTTAAGAAGGCCTCCGAGATCATTCCTAGCATGTTCCTGGGTCTTGTGTGCTTGGCTGTCCATGCAGTCCCAGCGGGGAATGTTTGTAAGGTCCTTATGCTGGGTGGCTTGGCTTTGCACTCCCTGGAAGGACAATTTTTCTTGAGCAAATGTAAAGATGCACACTAACTGCTTTCTCCAGTCCTGGGGGCTTAGAGGGATGCTCTGGCCAGCATCTGAGCTCAAGGAAAAGATCTTGGAGAACATGAGAGTCTTTGACATAGGTATTGGATGAGTCATTGATTGGATATATGACATTTTAGTAGAGCACCTGCTACGTAGCCATCATCTACTTACAGAACCTGCTGCCTGGTTATGCACAGGGAAAGATGGTCAATCTTTAAACACTTATGAATATTCAGTTGTTTACCCAAAATTGTCAATGAAGCAGTAGGAACAATATTCTCAGTAATAGGAGGGGCAAAAATGCAAAAGAAAAACTATTTATTCAATATTCCTTCAATACCTACCTTCTAACACTGCAGTTGACATTAACTGGGGAAAGACTGGATATTTTCGCTTTTTATTTTGGTCACAATTACTTCTTGTTCATGTGCTTGTTGGTCTTCTCTGGCTATGAAGCTGTCACCAGTGGACATGGGACCGAAGTCTTCCAGCCATGTCAACCATCCGCGCACATCCCAACTGCCTGAAGAAATTGATGGCAACACCTGATACCAATCTGGAGACTGTCTGACATGGCAGGTCTCCTGTCTCCTGCTGATTTCAGATGTCATCGTTGACAGGGCCACCTCTCTTTTTTAACCGTATGCACTACTTCATCAGAGAGCCCTTGGAGCCCTGCTCGGCTCAGCGAGCAGATGTCAGGCCACTGGCCTGTGTTCTTGGGTTGCTCCTGGAATTTCATCAGCATTTCGTTTCCAAAGCGGTTTCAATACAAACTAACTCAGAAACAAGAAACCGGTTAAGGGTGGGGTTGATGATTTTAGAGACTTCCCATTTTGTGAGACGAAGATATTAAAATTGCTCTTACTGAGAGGAATTCAAGAAAGTAAGCAATAAAAACTGGAAGAAAATGAACCGAAGGGAAAAAACTTCTTGCGCTGTAGCAAGAAGTAAAGGGAAGGGAAAGGACGGAAGGAATACAGGATAGTTGCTAAACTCTTGAATTTCGAAGAGGAGTGGCAAGGAACACACATTGACTTGACTTTGGGGGCAAAACTTTCTTTTTGAAATCTATTTACCTTTCAAACAGTATTAGCTGGTACTGATACTGTCGTTCCTGTGTATAATAATTGCTTTGGGGAACATGCTGTAGGGTTCAGGATTCTTTCTGGCTAAGTTTGAACAAAAACAAGTTCAAGCTCCTGCTAGTTTTCTGTGGGTGTTAGGGGGGACCAGACCTACCTTAGGAGACTTCTTGTATCAACTCATTAAAAGCCCTCAATTCATATATTTATTAGAAGTGTTTGTGCCTGTTCAGACTTGAAAATCTCCCCCATACGTGTTGCTGGAGAAGGAGGGAAATATTCCTGCGGCAGAGTAACACAGGGCAAAAGGGGACTTTCCTTCCTAAGAGTGCATGGCTTGACAGGTCCAGGAAAACTCTGCCCGGCTCTTTGCCCATGTGGAAAATGAAAGTGTGGCATCTTCCTTCCAGGACAGGAAGAAAACACAGGAGCAGATCAGAGAGGCAGGTTATTAGGACCGTTTGGAAAGGTGCAGATGGTGGAGCGAGCTGTGTTGCCCAAGCCCGCACAGTTTTAGACCCCTGAACGATTTACTGCCCCAAGTCTTAGGGTTGTCTGCTCATGGCCCTGGAAGGATCAGGCTTGGTGTTTTAATCACATCCAGAGGCACAGTAAACTGAAGCGTCAGTCAGAACAGATCCGGTTTCTTCCCTAGTCTTGGCAACTTATAAAATGAGCTCAGAGATATTCCAAGAGTTGATTTTGAGACTTTAGAAATCCGGGACTGACATCAATCTTTTAAAAATATTCACACCAAGTATCTGGCATTACATGGGACCACTGTGCGTGCGTGCGTGCGTTTTAAGAGTTCAACACTTTTTCCCCCCTCTCTAAACCTCAACATCTCCAAAAGTGCACAGGAAAGTGAGATTTATTAGGTGCATTTGAAGGCTACGGCATTGACTCACTTTACGGCTGAAATGAAGGAGGGCTGCTCCCCTGCTCCCAGCCACTGCCAGGCAGCAGGAGAGGAAAAACTAGAACTCCCGCTTTTTGAGTCCTTCCCTCTGTCCAAGGTCTCTGGAATCCAGTGTGGGAAACCAGAAGAATCAAATGACTTCTCTACTCAAGTGCTTTAAGTTTTTGCTTTGTTTCTTTGTTAACCTGAGAGGACGATAGGAGGGAGAACACCTCCCATCCCATATTCCCCAGCTCCAGGCTTCCCTTTAAAAAAACGCCAGGCCCCACAGGCCCCAGCATCTCAGCACTCTTCCTCTGGAAGCCAGCCCTCCTTTATCCCATGATGGGAAAAGAGAGTTTCAAACTAGTAGAAGGTCTTGGAGGGGAAAGACAACCCCAGCACACATGAGGGCCTGGCAGAGAGACCAGATTCCAGCCTCAGAGAGGATTGGGGCTCAGCAGCGGTACCCTCCCTTCCCTAAGGGTGGGCTGCTCAGATCCCAGGGCCTCAGTCCATGGCTGGGAGTGGCTCCTCCCAGACAGGCACTTTTATTATCAAAAGAATGTTGGGAGAGGAGGTAGGTGAGGAAGAATACGAGAAGCCGAACCAATTTTTGTCACGTCATCAGTTTTTAATGAAAAATCTAGACTTGCTTATCTTTACAGGGATAGAATTCAGTTCTCAGGAATTGTGAAGAGGCAGTGTGTGTGTGTGTGTGTGTGTGTGTCCCATCATCCACTTCAGAAATATTCTTTTCTATGTGAACATAGTTTCCCTTAAAACCAAAGCGACATAGGTTTACTACAGAAAATTTGGAAAAAACAAACACGAACAGAAGTGACTAAAATTCATCTACAATTTTACCACCTAATTTTATCAACATTTTATTGCAACACCATCAGTCCTTTCTCTGTCCTTTTATGGAATTCAAGTTCTAAGAAGGCGGGGATCTTGTTCACTTCTGTGACCCAATTGTCTGAACAGGGCTCAGTGGTGACTGATGTGCATCACTGATTGGTTGAAAGAATGAATAAAGAACTATACGAGCATACTTTGACGCAATAGAGAACGGTAGACAGAGAAGGCCTTGGGGCTGGCAGACTCACATCCAAATCACTGTATGCCCTTGGAGAAGTCACTTCATCTCTCTCTGGGTCTGAGCATCTTCTTCAGTAAAATAATCACTGTAGCTGACACTGATTGAGCATTTACCATATGCATTTTATAAGCTTTATGTACATATTTCTCGCCATAACTTTATGAGATAGGTATCCACTATCTCCGTTTTATGCACAAGGAAACAGGCATGGAGAGGGTATGTGATTTGCCTAAAGTCACACAGCTCCTAAGTGGAGAGCTGGTCTTGAACTCAGGCATCTGGGCTGGGAATCTCTCCAATGGAATGCCTAGACTGTGGGATCAGATGCAGTCGAAAGCCCCTCCCAGCTCCAGGACTGAGTGAGAGAGGAGTGGTGCAGGGAGGTGGCTGTGATTGTGCCAATAGCAGGGTTCAAGAAAGTCAATTGTGGAACAAGGTCCAGGTGATTATTATATGGAGATCAGAGAACAAAGTCCTTCCTCCAAGAGTCTGTATGAGCATTAAGAGGGCATAATTAAAGACCAGGGTGTCTGTTGTCAAGCAGTGCTCCTTCATTCAGAGGCAGTTACAAAGGCAATTGGTTGGTCCCCTTCTGCTTCCCCAGCCTCACACCGCAGGATGGTCACTGCAGGATGGTGCACGAGGGTCAGGCAAGGGAGTCAGAAATAAAACTGACATTTCCTGGCAACGCGCAGCAGATGATGCATTTGATAGGGGAAGGAGGGACAGAAATCTCATTTGATGATTAACTAGGATTTTAATTAACAGGGGTGTCCCCTTCTCCCCCTCCCGGCTTGAACCTGTGTTTTGTCTTATGTCCATGGCAACCGAAGTCTCTTTCTGGTGAGGAGGAATGGGCTTCAGTAAACAGATCTATTTGTGTGACTCTTATTACTCATTTGAAGCAATGTCACTCCTTTTTCCACTGTGGTCTGTGTGTCTGAGTCAGAGGGAACCTACACTGGGATTCTTGAATTGATGGCTCACTCCCAGCCACTTTTGACTGACTGCCAACTTAGCAGGGCGTAGCTTACCAACAAAATTTTTTTTTTAAAGCCAGACTGATTCATAGAAACTCCTTTAAAACACGGGGAAAAGAAACCGCCCATCACACACCCCAGCACACCAGCGGAGGAAACTTATAACCTCAGGAGGCAGTCCCTCCCCTCACTGCGGTCACATACCTCCAGAAGAGCGGACCAGGGCAGCAGCCAGCTCTTGCCAGTCAGGGCTTCTGCCTCGTCGTTGCTGGGACCCTTGAGGTAGGACGGTTCCCAGCTGTGGGAAAGCTCCTCACACTGTCTCCCTGCACTGTGCTCCTTCTGAGTTCATTTAAGCATTGCTTTTTCTATCTTCCTTTGCTATTTTTCCATGGTTCTCGAAGACTCAAGTCCTTGAAACATTTAGCCAAAGGTGGATGCTGAGACAACCTTGGCCTTAAAGTTCAGAAAAACGTCTTTTGTGGAGGAGTCAGGGGAAATCAGCAGGAGAGGACTGTACTCTTTTCTTGTGATAAATGTGCTTTCACTCTAAAGATGTGGAGGGGGCATGGGCTTTGGAACAAACCTGAACCGAATATTCTTTATGGTGGAAACAATACATACTTTTGAAATGATATTTCGAACTTGCCAGATGTTTTCAACTCCTGTTTTGATTCAAATTGCTTCAGGATTTGAATTATTTCTTGGCTCACGAGTTGTTTCCTGATCTCTCTGGGGTGATGGTATATAAATATCTGGTTTTCAGTTTACTTTTGCCTTTTGCTTTTACTACTTTTTTTTTTTAAGAGGAAAGTGTGAGAGAGAGAGAGAGAGCACTTTATTTCGTTTTTCATCTGGCCTTCATTACTCTAACAGTTGTATATGTGGTGCTGGGATTTGAACTTGGGTCCTCGTGCATGCCAGGCAAGCACCTTAACCGCTGAGCCACCACTCCAGCCTCTTTTACTGCCCTTTTGCTTGTTCATTCATTTCTGTTTAAATTTGTTACTCCCCCCCTCCAGCCCCTTCACAGGATGGGGAAAGCAGAATTGGTTGTCTAAAGAAAACCGTTAGGGAAACAGAGAGAGGGAGAGAAATAATTGCTATTTCAGATAAAACGTGGGAGGGTTCATTTGGTGGAATCAGGAGCCTGATGTGGATTCCAGACTCCTCTTCTGCTCCAGATGTGGAGCTGGGGGAGGCAGGAGGGAAACTGGGCTTGGAGGAGAGGGTGGGGCAGGGGAACCGTGTTCCTGTAGAAATTGCTGAACTACTTTGAACTTCCACCCCAGAAGCAGTTGCATTTCAGTGTTCAGTGAAAGATGGTCTATCAGAAAAGAAATTTCTGAGCAGATGTGGAATTCGGTGGCGGGGAGGCTGCAATCAGTTTTTGGAATGTTTCTCGCTTCACTCTTTTGCAAAATGTGGCTGTTCCAATGAGAAGGCTCACGCTAAGCATGGAATGAATCCAGGGAGCTGGAAGGCTCCTTTGCTGTTTGCTTTAGTTTTATTGGGTTAACATTTTGGTTGAGCAGCGAGGGAGGTGTGGCTGTTTCAACATAGATACTGGTGTATTTTCCCCCCAGGTAAACAAGATGAGGATGACAGGATTCAGCTTGTCTGATGAAGTTAGGTTTTTCCTTCAGAAATGCAGTTTGCTTGCTGGTTGGGAGAGATTTAAATGTAATCAGCCTGCAAGTTGAGCAGGCAAAACTCCTTGTGGAACTGCCCCTGAGGGGGTGGTTAAGCAAGCACCGGGGCAGCTTCTCAAGATGCAGTCACTCCGACATTTGCTTCAAATGTTTATGACTTCCAGATTACATGGATGTGAGAGAAGCCAGTGTTGTTAAATCCAGGGCCGGGGAATCCTATGAAACTAATGCAGATTTGCTTTCAGTTCTGCGTAGGTTAAAACTAATAAGCAACCTCTCACCAGTCAGCAAATGGGAAACACTGACCATCCTGAGGGTGTAAACATAAGAATCTGAGTTATTTGTGAAGCATTTCACATCACACCAGGGATTTATTTATAAGTGTGAAAAATGTGCTGTGGGATATTTCCTGGAGTTTGAGGCAACTTAAGGCGATTCTGATTCTCGCTGTCTGCTCTTCTTGCAAGGAGGGGGAGAGTCCCTGGGCTGGGAGAGGCTTCTGGGGTTTCGGCTGGAGGTCTTTGACAACCCTGAAATGTGGGGGCTATTTCCCCCGCTGTGGCCTCCCGCCCTCAGGGGTGGGTCCAATTCTCCCTGGACTCTGAAGAATAGGGTGGGGACGCAGAGCCGTCCAGGGCTGCTGGACATCCGGGCTGGTGCCCTGGTTAGAAATGCCCCCAGTTTACATTGTTCAGGGGTACTAAAGTGTACTGGGAGTTGGCACCATGCCATCAGTGACCTGCCCAGAGCAGATCACATCCTCAGAACCTGGCATCCTCCCAGGAGTCCTGTGCTGCACCCTGAGGAGAGGAAAGACATCCTTCGGTAGACCTAGGGAAAGGACTAACTGGTTTTCTCAATGCTCTGTGCGTCCCTCTGGAGACCAGTTACGCCTAACCCATTCCCAGATGGGAGAGTGGTATTCCTGGAGACTCGCTTGGGAATGGAGACCCTTGGGCAGGGAGAGAGGGCGCTGGAGAAAGAGCACAGAGGCCTAGGATGATTTACATGGATTCAGAGGAGCCTGATAAAATAGTGGCCACGGAAAAGGACACAAAGCAAATTAGTTCCAATGCACCCTTCATTTTGTTCATAGAATTCTGAATTTGGGAGGGGCCTTGAGGATCAGCTCATTCATTCTTCCACCATATTTGGAAATCTAATTTTTATACCACCTTGGACAGATGGTCATCTTACAGCTCCTTAAAATCCCCATACAGGAGGAGCTCAGTATCAGAGTTGTATCTCTGTGTTCATCCCTCTTGACAGGATAGCTCTAACTACTGGAGTTCCTTAAATTGAGCAAAATCAGCTTCCCTGTAAATTCCTAGTTCTGCAAGGCTGAAATGACCCAGAAAATAACTATGTAAGCTATGTTGTTATGCCACCCGAAGCCCCTCGTCTTCCAGACACTTAATTCTTATTTAATTAAGACAGCTGATGGATCTGCATTACATTATCTTTTCCCCTTTTTCTTCCCCCACCCCCATGTCTCAGAAAAAGCATTTCTGAAGTTTTGAGGCTGACACATAGTCAGCTATACCCATACAATTTGATACTGAGGTATTTCATTTTCTAGACACATGAGTGTGGTTCCTTCTTTAACTTCCCACATGTGTATACTCAGCTACTTCAATGCAAAAGCTCAGAGACATCTGGGACTCAGATGCACATACTCAGAGGGACACACCCAGTATTGCCACCTCATAGGTCATGGTGAAATCAATACAACACCAGAAACACTTCTGACTTGGTCTTTTGGAGATTGTCCCACAATTTGGTCCATAATGCATGTGATTCATGCTTCAACACTGTTAACCACCTCATGGTAACTAAAAAACCAGGCTGTCCGATAGTTGGAAGTCAGTGTGTCAATCCCCCGAGAAAGGCGCGCAACCCTTACCAGAGTAGACCTGGAAATTTCTGACCACAAGCCTCTCTTTACCAATATTCTTCTCTATTCAGCCCTGTTGACCCCAAATTTCTTGACTATGCTTTCCATTCAGTAATCAAGGAAGCCCCCATATGATTTTAGTTAGGGGTTTACTTGAATTTCCAACACCTCATCCCCAAAACACATGTCCCTGGGACAACTCTTAATAATACTTAAGTCCCTGGTGCTGGGTGGAAGAGTGTCCCTCAGTTTAACTGCAGGGTTACTGCATCGAGATACAAGCACAAACACTTGTGGGGCTTGCTCCTTCTCTCCTCCTTTTAGACAAAATATTGGGGTTAACTTTTTCTTCCCAGTGGTGGGGATGGCATTTCTCTGCAGCCTAAAGGAATTCCTCTCTGGTTGTGGTTTGATCTTTTGTGGTTGCAGCAATTGTATTTCTTGAGTCCGTTTCATGAATTCTTCCTTCAAAAAGAAGAGAACCCTGTTGGCATGGAATTAAATTGTCTCAAGAGGGGCTGGAGCGGTGGCTCGGTGGTTACAGCGCTTGGCTGGCATGCGCAAGTACACGAGTTCAAACCCCAGCACCCACGTACACAACCAAGTGTCAGAGCAACGAAAGCCATGTGAAAAACTCAATAAAAATTGATTCTGTCTCTCTCTCTCTCTCTCTGTCCTTCTCTCTTTAAAAAAAAAAAAATTGTCTCAAGAATCCTGGGAAAGATGTTAAATTGTTAAGAAGGAAGACCCAGGGGCTGAGGTCTTGTTGGGACTCCACGGTGTAGCCAGGGGAAAGTCACTCACTGTTTGGTTGTTCGTTGTTTGAGGATATTGAACTTGATGGCCTTCAAGGGCCCTGAGGCTCTGTAATTCTAAGATCCTACTATTCCTATTTTGAGAAATCTCTTGAGTTCACACAAAAAGCTAGTTAGAAATTGGAATGAGGTACCATGCTGCACTGAAATGGGCATGGAGAGAGAACACTGGGTTCCCGGATGCTGTGAAGACACCCGGCAGCCTCCTGTGTCCCATCCCTCTTGAGACTCCCTAGGCACAGTGTTCCCAGGACTTACCTTCAGGCAGCAGAGAGCATCACCCAGCACTTGAGAGGAGGAAGCTGTTTGACTTATGAAACACAAGGATGCTAAGCCAGCTCTTGAGGAAGACAGACTCTAAGCGTGCTTAGACACTGACAATGACAAGGAATTTGTCAGGAATGAAACTGGGCTCAGGGAGAAACTGAGCTGGTGCTGGGAAAGAAACTCCACCCTATTCTCAAGGATGGAGATTCTGCAGCGGGAGGGTGTGGCCCTAAAGGTGTGGAGCCAAGGCAAAACAAATTAAGAGGAGGAAAGGGAAGGTTCCAGGAGGACAGGAGCAGAGGGAGGGAGAGTGGGAGGACTCGAGTGCTAGGGGAGAAGGCAAATGGAAAGTCCTGAAAGGTAGAGAGATGAGCAGAGGAAGACTTGGAGAAGGCAAAGGAGCAAGGGTGGTGTGGTGAGATTGCGCCCGCTCCTAACTGCTTCCCCTCTTGTTTGGGGGCTGCCCACCCTCAAGGTCTCAGGTCATTCTTTAGGTCAAAATTCTGATACTCGTTTGTCCCCATGAAGCTCTTTTGTTGCTCAGGCCACATCTACTTGTTTTTGGTATGGTCAATACAAGCATGGTGCCCGTGGCGTTGGCCTTATGTAACAAGGCAGTGACTCCTGGGTGTTTCCCATCTTTCAGAGGTATAATCGGAGCTGAGAGCAAAGTGAATCCCTTGATTCTCAGACCTCTTGTTTCAAATAATCAAAGCCCCTCCCTTAGGGGGCTAGAGAAGGGGAACTGGAGAGAGGCTTCCTTCCCCAAAACAATGAGTTTTGGATAAGATAGAGTGAGCTCAAAGAATTCTGAAAGGGAACCCCAGATCCTCCCTTTGCTGACAGATGCTCTCTGAGCTTCCACAGGGTCCTGTGCCAAGGGTAGGGCCCAGGACTGGATATTGCAAGGTTGTCTCAGGGTTTCCAGGGAGAGAATCTGTTTCAGGACTTTAGTGGCAGGACTGGCTCTGCTGGGTGGGCCTTCTCAGAAATATGACCGGAAGAAGCAATGGCCTTTGAAAGACCCTTTGTTTGTACCCTTGTCACTGTTTCGAGGGGTTGTACTGGCAGTCTGAGTAACTCAGAGGTGGTGGGAGGAGCAGAATGATGAGTTACTGCCAAACCGGAAGACAAAAATCAGGAGAGAGAAAATCATGCTGGAGTGGAAGAGGCCTGGCTGGAAGACAGATGCAAGATGGTAGGCCCAGTTCTGATGGTACTTTACCTGGGGGACATGCGTTTCCTTCCCTGTCAAGGGGTTGACCTCAATGCCTCTACGCCTCTAGATAACCAATTGCACTAAAAAGCAGAAACAGAGCCTGCAGCCCACCCAGTGCACTCGGGGTAGGCCTCTGTCTGAGTGGCTTCACTCCAGGCTCCCTGCCCCATTCCAGGCTGACCCACCCATGCGCTGCTGGGCTGGGCCACACCTTGACTTTCTTCCCAAATCAGTTATTATCTTGGCAGCATTTCCCTTGAAGACACTCTGGCTGCTGGAATACTTCTCCTTTGTCGGAAGCTTCTGTCCTCACCCAGGGGATTCGCCCCATCCCTTGACCAGCTGCGAGCTCAAGGCGTGGGCTGGGTGCAGGCTTCATAGCCCTGGTCTGGCCTCAGCCTTTGCAGATGTTGCCGAGATCCACCCCCTCCTCTGGACACAGAGGAAGACAAGCGGAAATAAGAGAGAAAGATAGGTTACTCTCATGGGGAGCATCTGCAAAAACAATATTCATGCTGGTTGTTGCCGCTGGCATAGATGTTGGCCCTCAGATTCTGCCAGAGCAGCTCAAAGTCCATTTCACTGACCCAAGCCTCTCATTCTGTACAAAGGAATTAATATAATAACCGCTGTGTTGCCCTTGCTCTGGACCAGATATGGGCCCTTCAGTCCTCACGCTAACCCTATGAGGTCTATAGGGGACAGTTGGGAAGGGGCAGAGTCAGGATTCAAATCCAGAACCTGTGCTTCTTCTTAATCACTCAGTACTCTGTCTCTTTAGGAGCCGCTGATTAGAGAGGTTATGCAGTTTTTCCAACGTCAGTGGTTAACGAGAGGCAGAATTTTTATGAATCTGGTTCTCCGATAGATTCTTATTTGCTAGACCTACCTACTTCCTTTCCTTCCTCTTCTCCCTTCCTGATAATATGCTTGCCCTGCCCTCCAACCACACCGTTTGGTTCCTTATCCCTAACTATGTGAGTCCATGCTAGTCTACACCAATGTCAGAAATACACTATTTTCTAAGGCCACCTCTATTTATGATAGTCCACCTTTGCACGAAGTAGTTGCCTACCCCCAGGACCCAGAAAATAGTTGTCTTCCCTGGACCCTACAGGCCGCTGTTTCTTTTGCTGCATGATTGCTGATGTCTCTCCTGGGCGTAAAGCTGCCATGTACTCCAGAGTGTCAGCCCCTAGTGGGATAAGCACAGGGTGAAGGGCAGCCTGAAGTTCTTTCCTTCCACACCAATGTCAGACACACAGAGGCCTGGGGAAATGAGCCTTCAGCACACTTTTTCTCCACATTTCCCACGGAGAAGTTAATGCTCCCTCTTCCACCCCGAAGGAAGAACAATATTGGGAGTGGAAAAGTATACTTGACATAAAACAATAATAACAACGGGCAGAGAAGCTCATCCAAGCTCTCATCCCCTCGGCCTGCCTTTAATCCCAGTCTTTTCCTCCTCCAGCTACATCCTCTATGGCTGCTCCTCAAAGAGACCATTTCCTTTTCTGTTTTTGTGTTCCATGGATTTTGCCAACCAAAATGACCCTAAATGGGAACCAAGCACATGAAAACCAAAGTGCTCCCAACTTGTGAAGTAGAGGGGCGACTGTGGCACCCTAGACAGTGTCCTCAGGAGAGGAGGCAGCTGCAGCTTCTCTGGGGCTCCCTGCTGAGGATGGAGTCCAGGCTGACTCATGGAGGTCACATGACCAGGAGCAGCTGCCTTTCATCTCCCTTGTGCCTGGGGTTGCGGGAGCGCCAGGCCTTTGATCAGACAGTGCCAGAAGCTTTTTTCAAAATTTGCAGTTATCCAGAAGGATGAGCCGGTCACGGTTGAAAGAACATCAGCCAATGTAAAGTCTGCTAAGCTACTCTAACAGCAGAATAATCTCAGGATTGGGTAATATCTTGACTGAGCTTTTAGGACCTGAGGCCAGGTCCCTGCTGAATTCCCTGAGAGTCTGAATGTGTGGCAAAGTGGCCATGACAGAGAGAGGAAGCACCCACTGACCTAGCCGGGTAGTCAGCAATGTCGCGGGTAGAACTAAGGTGGCTGGCGGTTGTTCCTAACAGACTCTGGTGCACCCTCAGAACTTTCCTGATGGGGCTTTGGGTAGTAGTGAACTCCCATGCCTGGAGGAGTTGAAGCATGATTTAGATAGCTGTTTTGCAGATGAGTTTCATGTGTTAGAAAGGAATTTTAAAGCCCTCCTTCAGTCTGGAGATTCTATAATTCAAAAAAGGAGGTAGAAAATTTTGGTTGTGTGCAGTAGAGCATGCTTGTAATCTTAGTGACTTGGGAGGCTGAAGTAGGAGGATTGTGAGGCCAGCCTCAGCAACTTGGTAAGGCCCTAAGCAACTTAGTGAGACTCTGTCTCAAAAAAAAAAAAGGACTGAGGCTGTAGCCCAGGGGTGAAGTGCTTCTGGGGGTTCAATCCCTGGTATCAAAAAGAAAAGAAAATTTAAATCTGCAGACAGATTGGTGTTTAGAAATTTAAGATATGTTCTTTGCATTTATTATCTCTTCTTCAAAATGCAACAGAATCACATATCCTGTTGTGTATCCAAATACCAGCGGCACTCAAGAAATAGTCACATGTTTACGTAGTATGAAACAGTGAATGTTTATACTATGTATAACATAAAATTTGCACATAATTAGACATTCAATATATACATGTAGTAATACAGCAAATAACTTTTTTAAATAATAAAGGACTAAAGTTCATGTATGCTCAAAAAAGGGAAACATCTTCCCTTTGGAATTCTGTGTCCATTACGAAGTCTTCAGTCACTTTGACATTTCCACACGGAAGAAAGTATTGCCTTTCTCAATTCATTTATTTGTTCACTGAATGATATTTATTTGGTACTTGTCATAGACAAGATTCTTCTTTCAGGAACTTCGACTTTTTTGGTTACCAGACAGGCTGTCATCAGTGGCTTTGGTAAAGGGCTGTGTAAGGGCCAGAGCCTAACAGGGGAACGACTGCTTCTGGCCTCTGAATCTGGGATGGCTTCTTAGAAGAATCAGGGTTTGCATTTGTTAGGAAAAAAAAATTATAATTTGCTGGTGGAAGAGCTTTTAGTTTCGGAAATCAGCCTTAGGATTCCAGGGGGAGGTGTTTGGATCCTCTTTCCTGGTGATTGGTGCTGATTGCGTGGGGCGTGGAGTGGGGGATTTGCAGGTTTTTGAGGAGAGTGGCGTGGTTGGAACCCCTGGCAGTGAAGCAGGTGAAGGGGGAGTGGGGATTGAGAGAGGATGTGGGGAGGGGCTGGGGTCCAGACTGGGACTTGAACTGAGCTCTGGCAATGTAGTGAAGAGTAAGGAGTGGATTAAAAACGGGGATAGAACTCATGACCTGATGCGGAGTAAGGTGAAGGGGGGACAGGGACTTTGGCAGCTGGCCATGTTTGCTCTCTTCCACAGTAAACCTTGGGCCTCCTTAGGCTGCCAGGGAGATGCTTAAGCTGGCATCAGCCACCAGCCTGAACCAGGGAGTGCAGCTCAGGAAGGCTCTTGCGCCATCTTGCCTTCCAGTAGAGAACATCTCCACTCCGGCTCATCTGGCAGAACTCACCCACTTTCCAATGAATAATGGAAATCTGAGCGCTGTGAGGCTCCCCCACTGCTCACATAGTTCTCAGCCCCTGGGATCTGAGTCCCCCGGCTCAGGCTGACTCCTCAGTGACTCAAGGGCCAGAATTTCCACCACTTCCTATGCGGGAGAAGTGGGTTTTGGGTTGCTCTGTTCTATTTTATTGCTCCCAATTATGGTGGCTTAGACCACCCTAAGAGAACTTCTTCCCCCAGACTCCTCTGGCAGTTCAATAAACACACAGATTCCACAACAGGAAGTTATCTAATCCCTAGTTTAGCAATCATGTAGCCAAACTATGCACATCTGAATTTCTCTATTGTTCTTGAGAACTTCATTTCTCAAAATCTTTGCAGAATTAGTTTCAGGTCTTCAAAGCAAAGTCTCTCACAGGACCCTAATTAATTTCTCACTGGTCAGGGCATGGTAGGAGTGTTAGGCTTCCTGAGAAAAAGGTACAGAAGAAATGCAAGGCAGTCTCAGGGGTATGTTCTTTGATTTGATCCTTTTCTCTCCTCTTTCTTCCCCTCCTCTCTCTTCCCTCCCTCTCTGTCTCTTGCATTCTTTCTTTCTTTGTAAGAGGAGATGTAAAAGGGAGGCAAGAAGCCAGTAAAGATTTAAGTGGATGGAGAGAGTGTTATCACTCTCCACTCCTTCCCTCCCCAACACCAGTTAGTCATTTATAGCTGTGATCACCAACACCTTTGATCCCCAGGTTCATGTCCACTAACCATAATACATTTCTATTAGCAAATAGAAGTCAATACAAATACAGAACGGCCGGTGGCTGTGAGGCTTGCACTAGACATAGGAGCCTGAGGAGACCACAGCTGTCTTGTGATCTGGGCGATGTGGGACAGGAAGGAGAAATGCTTTGCAGAAAGATGGCAGTGTGGAAGGGGAATTGGCAGGCTCACCCACAAGGGCAGAAGGAAGACTAGTCCAGGGGTAACAGACTCCGTCTCAAATCCCATTTCTCCTAACAGTTACTTCTTTTTAGAGTTGACATCTGGGTCTCCCATACCTTTCTCAGTTTCCCAGACCACCTCTGGGGCAAGCGCAGCGGGTAGGTGAGGTTCCTGCCTGATCACATTTTTGTGGGTGCAGGAATGTGTTCTCTAACATCCATAGAAGACAGTGCATGTCCTTCGCCTTTAGAACACTGTGAGTTGGCCAGCTCCAGTGGGATAGGCCAGGGCCCCCCCAACAACAAATGCCACACTTGGGCTTCTGTGCACCAAATGCTGTGCAGAAAGCAGGTATTGCACCAGACAGAGTACACAGAATGCAATGCTGTTGTTCTCTGCTTCCTGGTCCTATTCGCCCAGCCATGATGATGGAATGCTTTCCACTGGAGTGACATGAGAAGCATTTTAGGGAGGTGTGGGGGAGCAGTCTATTATTGTTTTAGAGAAACATATCAAAAGAAAGAAAGAAAGAAAGAAAGTTGTGGCTGCCAATACCTCCAAAGACCTACATGCTCAGAAATGGTCTTTCTGTGCCATTAGATAAAGCAAGATCCTTTGTGGGGCAGGGGATGGGTCTCCCCTCAGGTTACCCTACAAGTAATGGGTGTGTGGAGGTCTGAGAGCAAACAATCTTCTGCTATTTATATGCATTTTACTTCTGTTTGGAAGATTCCCAGACATTCATCCATTTGGTCCTTCTAATGGTTCCAGTAAAGACTATGAGAGTTCCTCCCTGGGGACTGAGGGTTTGTCTGATGGGAGCGAGGGGCAGGATCTCTCATGCATAGACTGATAACAGGAATGATCCAGAACAGGAGTTGAAGAAGATAATTCATTCTGTTTCCAAATGTATTGGGAAAAGGACCACTAAAAATAATAGAAGCCCGTCCAAGCTGACAATGGATGATGGTGATAGAACCTGACAAATTTGGGGCAGTGAGAAGATGAAGTTATGTGCATTATGCAACCGTTCCAGCTAAACTGCCACGACTTCCGGCTGGACACAGCAGCTGGGAGCAGGGAGAAATGTGTGCTTTGTGCAATAGCAACACTTGTGAAGCCAGGGCACTGTGCACCATTATAGAAATCTAATATGAAGGAGTTGCCTCTTGGCTTGCTTCCTCCACCCACTCCTCCAACCTGGGAAGGGCAGGGAATAATGATCAGGTGGGACTGTGGCTTAGATCAGAAGTGAGATCCAGTGGCCAGGAACTCATCTCCCACCCAGGGGACCTCATGGACGCACACCATGAGGGTGAGGTGGGTGGGGGTCGTCCCAGGGGAGACTGGGCAGCCGAGAAAGGGAGTGAGACTCAACCCAAGACCTTTGCGGAGCAGTCCAAGGAGACACACATGCTGAAATCCAATGCCTGTCAGGGAAGGAACTCACAATGTGTTCTGCACTCCCTTAAGAGGACTCACTTGGTGTATTATATTCCATTCTTGGCCCCTCAGTGACTTTTCACTCTTAGGAGGAGGGTATTTGTAAATTACAAACAAAAGGAATAAGAGAGTCATTTAAAGAGCCCAAGGAGGATTAAACACAAGTACTTATTATATAAGATTTGTAATTTCCTGCAATCAGCATATATATATATATAATTTTTTCTCTTTTTTTAAAGAGAGAGGAGAGAGAAAGAGGGTCAATTTTAATCCATTTTTTTAATCTGGTTTTGTTGTTCTGACACCTCGCTGTGTATGTGGTGCTGGGGCTTGAACCTGGTTCTTGTGCATGCCAGGTAAGTGCTGTACTGCTGAGCCACCTCTCCAGCCCAACCAGCCTGTTTGTTCACCTAGTTCACCTAGGAAGGGCAAGATCAGGATCCGGTGAGGTGTGAGCTTGGGGTTATTAGGAGAATGGGCTGAGATGAGTCGATTTTCTCCTGGTTCCGGGGCAATGCTATGCAAAAAGACAATTTCTAAGAGGATTACAATGACTACGCGCTGCCATTCCTTGCACTGAACGTGGGGACAGCCTGGTATTATGTAACTGGGTCGAGTCGGCAACATCTACTGAGCCTTATGGACAAATACTAATAATAATGACCACAGCCAAAGCGACCTCATTATTGGTACCTGCTAAGCACCAGGCAGACCCTCTGCTAGGTGTTTTGCACATCCAATCTAACTTAATTATCACACTTCCCTGTGTTACTGGCTTTGCAGTTTCTGCTTTATACAAGCGGAAACTGAGGCTTGCATGTCAAATAACTTCATACGATTCTAACTCATTCTCTGCAGGAACCTCTTCTCACCGCAGAAGTCAGGCAGAAAATTGTGAAGGTGTGCAAGAACCTGAGAAAAGCAAAAATGTATTTGAATAATCGGAGAGATTATTCGCAGCAGCCACAAAGACTCCAAGCTCTCCCCAGAGGCAGCAGGATAAACTCCATTGTTTTTGTCATTCACAGTTAAATTGGATGCACCCCTGAAAAAATAGCCTGGGTTGGGAGAGAGTGCCCCCGTGGATGGTGGAAGGCAGGGTCTGCCTGGGACCCTTGCCTTCAAGAGCAAGGCATCCTGGTAGACATTAGATCGTGCTAGATTTTGAATGCCTCAGGAGGAAAGTGAGAGGACATACAAGGCATTTGAAGTGTTAGAACAATAATAGTATCCGCACTCTCTAATAAATACCTGGTGTCGCATGAAAGTGCCACAAGCATCCTCAAAGTGTCAATTAAATTAGGTGGAGTGAGAGGGAGAGGGAAGTGGGGCAGTTGGAGGCTGTGCACAGTCATCTTCTCCCTCGGTGGGGACAGTGACACAGTCTCCCTGCCTAGGGCGTGAACAAGCTCCAGCCCTTCCCTTTTCATGTTGGTCTGAGCCTGCACTGCATCCTAACTGTCCTGGAATTGACAAAGCACCCCACGAAGCTGACATAAGTCAGCATGGCCCCTGCGCATCCTTCACACTCTTTTGGTCTTCAGGTTTTGTGACCATTGGGGTCCCTTGTTCTCTGCTGAGATTATGGCTGAGAGCTCATCCATGCACATTCTTGATCGATATTAGTTCCCGGGCTTCCCATCCTGTGATTTTTGCATTTGCCTGTCTTCTTCGGTATTCAGTACAGAAGGAATGGAATTTGTGTAAAGGTGATGCAGGAGTAGGAAGCGCATCTGGAGTTGTCTCAAACTGCACACTTTTAAAAGCCCCAGAGCTGTCATAAGGGCCGTAGGAACTATAATACGGCCCCAGATCAACAGCAGTGCTCCTACCACGAGGCACACCCAGGCCAAGGCTCAAGTGTGGCAATGCTAATCTGAAATGTTCAGCCACGAGGTGATCAGATCATTCAACTATAATTGGGTTGTTATAATTATTGAATATCAGAAAGCATTATAACCATAAAGTTGTATCTCACCTGGGATCAGATTAGCCTCCTGTTCAGTAGAGTAATAACTGCTATTCTGCAGGACGCATCACTTCTACTAAAGTTGCTGGCTCAGCAGTTTGATGGAAGCCCAGACCCTTCTCTAGCGGAAAATGGAAATTTACATGATGCTGTTGTGCAGGGATCTGGAAATTTCTAAGGCCCACCAAAACAAACAAGCAAACCTAAACACCTCCCCGCCCCCCCCACACACAAACAGACGAAACCCTACTTACTTTTGTTCTCTAAAATGCAAAATAAGGTCTGGAGCCGTGGCTCTGTGGTTACAGCACTTGCCCAGCATGTGCAAGTACGCGAGTTCAAACCCCAGCACCCACGTATACAATAAAGTCTCTTGGAGCAATGAAAGCTGCATGAAAAACTAAATAAAAGTTGTCTCTCTCTTTCTCTCTCTCTCACTGTCCCTCTCTCTTTTAAAAAAATGCAAAAAAAGTTAGCAGTTGTCACAAAATGTTCTATTTTCAGAAATAGGCTGTATTAGAGAAATGCATACATAAACACCGAGGAAAAAGCAGAATCATGCTTCCATTTGGGTGTCTATGAATATTGGATAAGAAGTGAGGCATTTGGGCACTAGGGTGACAAGGTGTTTTCAGGGATTTATGCTGAAACCGTGACGGGTTTTATTGCAGGCAGTGTTTCCTCATTTTAGCAGAGAGCCCACACACGATGAAAAGCTGAATTTTCTTATCTAATCTGACAGTAAGCTTTTGTCCCTTTTATTTTTCTTTTCAGAAATCTCTTCGCTCGCAAGTCACCAGAAAAGCCAAGATGCTGGTGTTACTGGCTGGTATCTTTGTGGTCCACATCGCCACCGTTATCATGCTGTTTGTCTCCACCATTTCCAACGTGAGTCATATGCTTTTGTTCATTCATTCATCGAGGAATGATTTGAATATTTACATAAAGTGATACAAAAGAAGTTTAAGCCTGCCCTTCGTGAACTTCCAGCTGAGCTGTAGGAAAAAAATCAATACACACTCACGCTTCATTCAAGGGTGCAAGGGTGAACCTGCCAGGGCTATTGGTGTGAAAGCAGAAGGACACAACAGGTTTCCTCAGCCTCTAGAGGAACCTTCCTCCCAGTGGAGGCTCCCTGTGCCATGCACTTGGAGAACTGGTAGGCGGATGGAGTTTCTCTTAGGGAAAGATGGATGGGGCAAGGACACAGGGGTGCATTGCAGGTAGGAGTGCTTGGGAAGGATGTGCTTTATGCTGGATGTACAGACACCCATGTGGCTGGAGCAGACCTTACTTTCTCTCTGGGAAGGTTGATTTCAAGAGTGGATGGAAGCGAGAGGATAGGAACCTTTGTTTTTTTTTTTCCTTAAAGAGAGAGGGACAGTGAGAGAGATAGAGAAAGAGAGAAACAACTTTATTTAGTTTTTCACATGGCCTTAGTTGCTCCAACACTTAGTTGTGTACGTGGTGCTGGGGTTTGAACCCGGGTCCTCGTGCTTGCCAGGCAAGTGCCAAAACCGCTGAGCCACCGCTCCAGCCCAAGAAAGATACGAACCTCTGGTTGCCAGATTGAGGAATTCAAGTTTTGAGTAGATAGTACCATGTGAAAGTGCAATTTTGTACCATTTCCCTGATGCTACTGAATTAACTCTGTCACACCTAGAACCATCATTTGGAGATAGTCGTTCCTCTCTGAATCTTGGGCTACTCTGCCCTCTAGTGGTGGTTTTCCAATTAACTTTTCGTTGTGGTCAGAAAAAACAAGACACTCGGACTTAAAACACCAAAGCCTCCAAACTCTAGGCTGCAAACTATGATTCCAGAATTTGTTTTGGTCTGGGCTACAGTTAAAGGATAAATGGGTCTTGACGGTTTGAGAGAAGAGCTTTGCAAACGCTGGTGGGTGTGATTACAAGCAAAGCTAATTTAACCATAACTGTGGTAAGACAACCTCTGCCAGGGCTGCCTTCTCCAGATTTTGTGATTTAGCCATTCTGCACGCCAGCCCTACATCTGTCAGGGTAAGAAGCCTGATAAACCTCAAAGCGTGTTAAGGGATGCCCACGTGCTGCATATCTGGGCCTTATCAGCTCCTGATACAGGGCTGGGCACTCAGATGCCTACCGAGTGGAGAGCAGGTGCTGGTGCATCCTTGCCTCTGCCTTTCCACTGTGTGTATGTTTTATGTGTTTATAGACGGTACTCTGCCTTCACTTTCTGTTCCAGAAAGGTTACAGTTTTTCTCGGACCAGGCAGGAAGGGGAGCCTGGGGAATACATTTTTGTCCCTCTTTTTATTCCTTCTGTTCCCACAATAGAGCTCTTGCATTATTTTACTATGAACTTACTTTGCATGGTGTAGAAGTCAAACTCGGGTCCTTTTGTTGAAGTGAAAGTGGCTTATTGACCACTCAGATTCATTATTATTTTCCCAGTAGCCCTCCTGTTTCTTAGTGGTCTTTGGTCAGACATTTTTTCTTAACTCTTTAATTTCTTGTTAGCCCTGGCATGCACATGAGACAGTCTTGAAAGAGTGTATAAATTGTGCACACTTAGAACCAGATTCCTCATCTAGTATTAGAATCTTAGTATTTTGCCGGGCACGATGTTGCAAGCCTGTAACTCCAGGGACTTGGGAGGCTGAGACAGGAGGATTGTGAGTTCAAAGCAGACTCAGTAATTTAGTGAGGCCCTAAGCTCAGTAACTTAGGGAGCACTGTCTCAAAATAAAATATAAAAAGGACTGGGGCTGTGGCTCAGTGGTTAAGTGCCCCTGGGTTAAATATCTGGAACTAAAAACAAAACAATCCTTCCCCCCGACAAAAAAAGCAACTTAGAATTTGAAACTACTAATTCCATTTTAAAAATTTTCAAGTTACAAGGAATATGAAGCCCAAAGAGGCTAGGTGATATTGATATTTTTCTGGGTCATGCACTTTTTCTCTTATATCTTGGAACTTTTATGACAAGCCAGTTTTAATTGGACCTTTTTTCCACTAAGGGATAGTCTGCTCTGCTGTATTCATGGCCACATGGGGTGGGGCATCTTGATTAAGATTTGGTCTGATGCAGGCTGATTTCTTTTCTTTTCTTTTTTTAAAACAGATGATCAGTTTTTAATCACCTCTTTGTTCGCTTCTGATTTCAGGTCTGGGTGGTTTCAAATGGTTTTGCTTCATCTGTTGGTCTTTGGAAAAACTGTACAGATGGTAACTGCGACTTCAGCCTTTCCTATGGCCACGAAGGTATGTCTAAAGATCTCAGCCCCCAACAGTGGGTGTGGCCAGGGCACTGTCCGGCCTCACAGGGTGGTCTGATGGCCTTGCTGTCCCTGCCCTGTGTCCGCAGATGCCCTCAAGGCAGTGCAGGCCTTCATGATCCTGTCCATCATCTTCTCTGTCGTCTCCCTGGTGGTCTTCGTGTTCCAGCTCTTCACTATGGAGAAGGGAAACCGGTTCTTCCTCTCCGGGGCCACCATGCTGGTGTGCTGTGAGTATCTTGGGGGCAGTCTCTGGCTTATGTGGGAGGAGTTTTTAAGTGGATCTTTCCGTGGGTGCTCCTGGAAACTTGAGCAGATTAGCACATAGCTCCATGAAACTGCCTTGTCCAATGTTCTCCTCTGGTTATTGGCTCTCTTGCTGAGAACCTAGGGTTGCTCAGATCGAGAACCCGCAACTGCTTCACTGTTTAAACAACTAGTGCTCCTGGCAGCTGCCAAGAGGTTGGGGCATGCCCGTCAGTCGTGCGTGCATAGAGGACACTTCAAGAAGGTGGGACAGTGGGAGTCCTCAGGCAGATGAACCTCGGGGCAAGGCGAGCAATGATTGCAGTCTCAGCCTACTCCCATTCTTCCCAAGGACTCCCAGTTTGCTGGAAGTCCATGTTCTGTTGTACCCCTGAAAAGTCAGCACAGGTGGGGTCAGGCAGGAAAGCCAGGTGTCGAACATAAGGTTCTGGGCTTTGCTTCCCACTGGCAGCCACAGAGACCAGTGTAGATGTGAGAGCCCACACACCTCTAATTTATCAACACCAGGGAAGAGATGGTTCAAGAGTAAACCCACAGCACTGCTGTTCAGAGACAACCAAGTTTACTTTCCCATTACATGGAAAGAAATAAGACATTGAAAACAAATTATCAAACTTTTTCTTTGGATTCAATTATAAAACTCGGTTAAGGCAACAATAATAACCCTAGCTTTGTCCCCCGCAGGGCTGTGCATTTTGGTCGGAGTGTCCATCTATACTCATCATTATGCCAATAGCCAGGAAAACTTTGCCTCCGAGAGCCACCATGGCTACTGCTTTATCCTAACCTGGATCTGCTTCTGCTTCAGCTTCATCATCGGCATCCTTTATCTTGTCCTAAGAAAGAAATAAGACTGTCGAATGTATGGGGACCTGGGGGGTGGGGAGGAGGAAGCTGTTGAATCTGGGAGGGAAGTAGAAGTCACTGTGCAGGAAAAACTAAGAGATGGGAGGGGGTGGGGAAGGGGAAGGAAGGGTGGGGGAGGCCTGAGCCCAAACCGTTACTGGGGAGATTCTCTACTGTCAAGCCCCTGCCCTTGGGTGAAGGTCACTGACTAGTACTTTGATGCTCCCTGATATGGGCCAGAGGGCCTCCCTCCAGACTTGGCCTCCAGCTTGGCCTCGGTTATACACACCTCCTAAGGTCCCATCAGCTGCCGCTCCACTGGCTCTACTTCTGAGGGTGAATTCTAGGTCACACACTGGGTCTTGCAGACCTATTGCACCAAAGCGGTACAAGTTCTGGCCGGAGCAGACACTGTCTCCGCGCTGACTATGCTAAGCATGAAAACCACCCTACCCTTCTGAAACAGCCAAATATCCCCTGACCAAATGAAGGGCCTCCAGGAAGGCTTCGGCCAGGGAGCCCTTGTCCCTCTTTTGTGCAGATATTTAGCTCTGTGGGATTTGGTGGCATTTGTGACAGTAGAGGAGGAAGAGAGATAGTTTATAAGGCCAAGTTGGTGGGTTGGCTAAACCAAGGGGGGAGAAAAAAAAAAAACCTTTTCACCATGGAAGGCCTGGGGGATGGGCAGAGCGAAGGCCAGACCTCACCTTCGTGGAGACCTCTTGCCATGGACTATGTGCTAGGCTCTTTTTTAAAGCCAAGGCAGCTCTTCTAGAGTTTCTCTAGAGCTATTAATACCCAATTCAGTAGTAAAAGCACCATGCATATTCTGGGATCAGGGGATACTCTTGCCACAGTGCTATATTAGAGTTATGTTTTTAGGATTCCCCTCAAAGCAGTCATCACAGGAGAGAGATGGGCATGACTTCATGTGATACACTCCTGTTCTTCTTTTTCTAGATTATGAACTTTGGTGGAAGTTTTGTCTCATTATCCATATTGGGCTTCTAGGCTCAGGCGTCACTCTAGCTTT
>PVKS010001348.1:90246-144949 GCA_004027875.1 Aplodontia rufa | reverse complement strand
ATTCCCAGGCCCTCTGAAGGGCTGGGAGGGCCTGAGAATCTGGGTGACAACCTGGTGATGGGTGATGGTGCTGACCCTGCTGTTCCTGGCCCCATGAGTAGCACTGGTCTCACTAGTCACCAGTTGAGGTCAGAGCAGTAAGCCTGTTATCCTCACAGGGGTCTATAGGGAGACCCAGCACAGGGATGGGGGAGGCAGAGTGAGACCCGACAGGCCAGGGTCCCCAGACACAAACTGCCAGGCTCTGTGATGGGTGGGACTGACAGTCACAGAGGTGCCTTCTGGCTCTAAAACCCAGAAGTTTGCAAGAAAGAAAGGTCAGAAGAGCTTCCAGAGGAAAGAAGGGAAGGGGAACTCCACAGCAACTCTTGTGCACTGGGCCCAGCTAATGTCCGCAGCCTCACACCTGCTATGATCAGGTTGCACAGTCGCCGGTGCCCCCTGGAATCTCCGGCCTCACAGAGGGGGAGACCTGGGGACAGTCTACGTGTTCACCTTGGTTGCATATGACTTTACAGCTCTCCCACTGAAGGTGCAAGTGTGTTCCCTGCCTCTTGGCTTCTTGTTTGGCTACATGACTTGCTTCATGCAGGGGGATGAGACAGAAAAGGCAGGCTGACCAGTCCCAGCCTCGACTTTAAGAGGCTCAGCTTCCTTTTCCCTTGCTCTTTCCTGCTTCTACCACAAACAGGATGAGAACGTGCTAATCCCAAGGAGGATGAGACACACAAGGAGCAGTGCCAGGCCTCCCAGCTGTGTCCAGACCAACTCAGCAATGCCAACAGACCCTGGACTCTGAGTGAAACAGCAGAGACCAGCAGAGCTGCCCACCTGGCAACCCAGCCACCAGCCGCCCTTTGGCCTTGTGAGCGGGGCTGCTGCCTGGCTGGAATGTGCTGAACCGAAGTGGGGATTTCCTACGCAACACCAGTCTCCTTTCAGAAGGGTCAGAGCTTCCAGAGACCAAAAGGACTCAGAAGAAATGCACAGAGCCCCATGCGGGCTGGAAGAGTAATTTTGCAGGAATATGGACAAAAGGCAGAGACTTACTCTTCGTGAACTCCTGGCCTCCAAGATGAAACGTCACCTGGTGGTTCTCCTGGTCATATGTCACACCAGGACACGTAGCATTGGCCTGAGCTTCAGATGAGGCCGCCCAGTCATTGACATTGCACAGCAGGACATCAGGGGAGCTCAGCAACCCACAGAAGATGGGCCCTGCAGAGGCAGGAGATGGAGAAGAGGGGGAGATGGGAGGGAGAGCCAGCAGGCCCCTCAGAGGGAAAGGGGCGAAGCTGGCAGAAAGTGAAGTGACTTTCCAGCCTGCAGTAGAGGCTGTGGTGGGATTCTGCACCTGGTCGTCAGCAGATCCAGCCAAGGCTTTGTACGTTACAACTCCAAATCTGGAGGCCATCTGCCTGACACTTTATGGACCTGGGAGAGGGCTCAACTCAGCAGTGCCAGGAAGCTGTTCCGCTCAGCATAATCCCAGGGCGCAGGTTAAACTTGGAGGGAACAGCAAGCAAGCTGCCATCCAGAAGTGTCCTAGAAAAAAGGACTTGTGGGCTTGCTGCTCCCTGCAACGAAATGATTTTTCCATATATGAGCCTAAGGAAAATAAAATCAACCTTTCCAACTTGAAGGATCATATGGTACAGAAAGCAATCAAGCATCTGGGGAAACTGCAGTGTTCACCGAAGACACAGTTCAAAGAGGCAGCCTGGATTTGAATTACAGAGCTGCTAAATATGGGTGTGCACAAGGGCATATCATGTGTGCATGTGTGTGCACATGTGTGTGTGTGTGTGTGTTTCCCCTATGTAAGCACTAACATGAATCCATATCATGTAACCACTGAGCATTAAACCTGGAAGGAATTTTAGGAATTGGTTTACTCTAATCTGGGTGCCTGCCCCACCACCCAACAAAACATTCTCATTTTAGCCTCCATCAACCACAGGGAGCTAAACTCAGTGCTTTTCGATTCTTAGCTTCATTTGAGACCATCAGTTCCTTCACGGCTCACCCTCTCTCACCGTGGTTCTCCCACTGTGGAGCTCCTGTGCCGTCTGCTCCCTGTCCCACTGCTCCTTTGTGTCACTTTGCCCATGTTTTGCCCTTTTGTGTGTGTTCGCTGGGATCAGCCCTGTCCCCACCTTCACCTTCTCTCTTCCCAAGAGATCCAGCCACACCCACACCTTTTCCTACCACCTTCCATTCAGACTTCCTTCAGAGCCCTGGAGCTTGGCAGCTAAAAGCCTGGGTCACATTTTGTGGATGTCTCACAGATGCTCCAAATTTAGTGTATCCCAAAGGGACTCCTAGCCTCCTTGAATCACGCCCTCCCATCACCACATGCAACACCTGGAATCATTATTTGAGCAGACTATCCATCCAGGCGAACAGGCTCAAGAATGATCTCTGACAGCACCCTCTTCCCTAACCCCTCTGTCTGAAGCCCTGTAGAACTGGCTTCCTAAGGGGACCTTGCACCACCTCCTCCCCCTACTTCCACTCTACTGCCCCAGCCCAAGCTACCACCCAGGTGGGAGGTGTCCCATGAAGACTCATGTGCTAAATGCTCAGCCTCCAATGCAGCCAGGTTCACAAGTGGGGTTTTGGAGGAGTGAATGGATCGTGAGGGTCACTAATGGATTGATGATTTGATGGCTTCGTGGGAGGGGTGGAGATTTTAGGGGATTGGGCCTAACTGGAAGAAGTAGGGGGTGTGCCACAGAAGGGTGCTTCTTGTGCCAGCCCTCCCCCACTTCCTGCCTCCCTCCCAGCTGCCAGGGAGCTGACCAGTGTTCCTCCTCCATGCCCTTCCACCACGTTGTTCTGCCTCACTTTGGGCCCAGAGCAGTGGAGCTAGCCGCCATGGACTAAGCCTCCGAAACCACGAACCAAAATCAATCTCGCCTGACCTAACTCGTGTTTCTCAGATGATTGTCCCAGCAGCGGGGAGCTGACTCACATGCCCACCTACCTGGTCTTCTGTGGGAGCCCCCCTCACTCACTCCCTGCACCCACTCCATCCCATGCCCAAGACATCCTCCACTGGCCAGGGTGCTGGCTTTAAAACCCAGACGTCCTCAGTTAAAACTTGAGGGTGGCATCAATTGTTTTTGGACCGCTCCGAGGGTCTCCATGGCATGGCCCTGCCTGTCCCTCCTACCTCCCTTTGTGTCCCACTCCTGCCTGCTCCCCCTGCCAACTCACAGCTGCTCTTTGTCACACACTCATTTCTCGCAGGACCTTTGTACACGCTGTCTGCCCTACCTAGAATTACCTTCCTTCTTCTCTTCACTGAGTGAAAACCTACACATGTTCAAGACTTAAAGATATCTTCACTGATCTCTTTGAATAGGCCAAAACATTTATACACCTTCAGAGCAATAGGTAATTTTGTTCCAGGGCTTAGTAATGAATAATTATCCTTTTCTCCCTCGAGACCTGAGAGTAGGGGTGGAGGCAGGAGGAGAGAGCACAAGCTCTTGGTACCAGGAATCAGGAAAGCTGAGTCCGGTGTGCCGTGCTGACCACTGGAATGTGGGCAAGAGTGGAATGTGGGTCACTTCCTCTCCTTGGGATCTGCCCAAACCTCCAGCACTGTTCTGCACCTACAGCGTACATGGCTGTACTAGGGACTAAGGATAAATGGTTGTTTTACACCCTGCCAGGGTTCTGATCTACCTGGGAAAGGGACTTGAGCACTTGGCTGCAGAGGGAAGGGATAAACTCCTGGGGGTAATTGCAATATCCAGAATATATACACATTTTATATTATTTTGTTAAAAACTTATATGGTTGTTCAAAAATTAAAAAAATAAAAAAAGATTATACGTAAGGGGAAAGAAAGCATGAGTAGGGTCGAGAGCTCTGTAGGATGCTTTGGGGTGGGGAGAGTATCTGTGAGCTGTTGGGGGCGGTAAGAGAACAGTTATGGCACTGGCACAATTACCAAGAAGGGCAGGCCTAAACAGAGATGGGGTGGAATAAACCTCCATCCTAAAGATGGCTAGGAGCAATGAGAAGTCCAATCCTAGCCCTGTCTGTCCCCTCACAAGCCGCAAGCCTGTGAGCAGCTGGCATGAGCCCTCAGAGCTCGGTATCTCAGTGGGTAACTCTGATGACAGCAGCAGGGAATTAACCAGTGTTTAGCACACAGAGGCTGGCACGGTGTGCAACAGGAGGAAAGGGTCAGTGCCTGACCCTGCCACCATGTGGATGCCACCTGCTCGGGTCTGGTGGCCTCATGTCTGCTCCTCCCCGAGCCAGGCTCCGGGTGGCATGTCCAACTTGTGCATCCCAGCATATTTCCTTTCGCTGGTTGACCCCAGCCCTCCCCGCAGTCTTACCTCCTTTGACCTGCGAGAGGACAAAGCCATCACAGCAGGAATCTCCATCACAGGCCAGAAGACAGAAGAGGTGCACATCAGTCAGGTTGGCTCCCGAGGCTGAGAACACCACAGGGCCGTACAATCCGGAGAGCGTGTTTTGGAAACCAGTTGGTTCAAACCATTTCTGACCCACTGCGGTGGATTCTTGGCCTGGGGAAGGGCAAAAAACAGACCTGAGAACCTGCAACGTGGAACAGTGCGCCAGCTGTAAGCGTGCGGGGGGGCGGAGTGTGGGCCCAGGCAAGCTGCTGTCTGTGCCATGGAAGTGCGAGACTTGACTACGAACGGAAGGTGGAGCCAGGTGCGGCCGGGGGCCAGGACGTGCACACCTGGATGAACAGCCCTCGCATCTGGGAGCACCCAGAGGGCACATCCAGAAATCTGACATGCCATTTTCACTACTGCCAGAGCTGCCTGTGAAACTGTCACCGTGCACACACTCTTCACACTGCCAGAGCTGCCTGTGAAGCTGTCACCGTGCACACAGGGGCTGTGCCCTGCTTTCCCTCTGATTTCCTTGGATCTCCCAGGCCACTTGGCTCCCACCCCATTTCTGTAATAGATTAGTTTGAATGTGTGGTAGACAGGGAAGCGAGGCCACTGTCATGCTGAAATAGCACTGGTTGCTCTATCTACGTCTTCCCCCCACGTGTCACTGCCTTGTGCTATCAAACATCAGCAGAGGGGCGTGGGATAGACAGATGCGGCTGGTGCAGGGGTTGCTGAGACAGGGGACTGGGTACAGAGCCACCGTCTGCGTCCTTCCTCATGCCTCAGACTGGCCCTGGGCTCTGCCTTCCGATGAACTAATGCGACCAGTTCTCGTCTTCCCGGCTGACTCAGCACCCTCACCCCTTCCTAACCTCTGCCGTTCCAGCTGCTTCACCCTCTTACATTGTCAGCAGCATTTTAGGATTTCAACACACATTTGCTAAAACAAGGCTGGCATTTTAAGTAAAATTGCTATTTTCATTTAACCAGTCCTCTGGTTAAAAGTGGCATGGTCTGGGTTTTGCCTGCTCCTAACTAGCCTTCCCATGAGCCCCGTTATATTTAGAGTTTAGAGCACCATTGTGCAAACGTGAAGCTTTTCCAGGGACTTCCACACATATAGCAGTAGAGTCAAAATTCCCATCCTGCTATTTTGCTCAATTTAGATTTGAAGGAAGCCAGCCTTTACATGTGATTCGTCTTGCCTAGGTGTTCAGCTGGTGGGTGGCAGAAAGGACAACAGAATCTTCCTTCCTCCCCTCCCTGTGCCCAGGGTGCACAGGCCTAAGCTGCTGCCAGTGCCTGGGGGTAGTAGGAGGCTCACAGCGTGGGCCCCGAGGCAGCTGCCAAATCCAACAGACCCCAGCAGCACCCCAGCCAGGCAAACACCTAGTTCCTCAGAGCCTCAGCTTTCCCGTCTGCACCACGGGAACGATCGTGTTAATTCTCACGGATGTTGAGCAGATACAAAGATGAAGTGGACAGAAGGGTGCAGAGAGAAAAGCCTGGCTCGCCCAGCAGGGCTTGTCCACAGTTCCAGTACTCCAGTGTCACCTCCTTCCAAGCGTTGGCTCATTTGTGCCCTTCTGTCTGCAGTCCCTTCTAACTGCGCCCAGCGAAGCCGCTGCCTGAAGCCCTGCTTACCTAAAGGGTCTCCCTCCTTCTATCTCTTGCATTCTATTGAGAGCTCTGTGAAAGGCTCATTATTTAAGCTACTTGGGACAATGTCTGCTCCCCTGCCAGCAGGCGGCTCCTGGAGCAGTTCCCTGATGTCTGATGCGGGAGTCACTAGCCAGATGTAACTACTAAAATATCAACTTCAACTAACTAAAGTTGTTACAACAGCCACGTTCCAAGTGCTCAGTGGCTGTATGTGACTAATGACCACTATTTTAGACAGAACAGGTCCGTCACGCTGTCATCACTGTGGAAGTGCTACAGGACAGCTTGTCCTGGGGCCAAGGTTCATGTCTCAGCTGACCTTGGCACCTCCACACGGGGCAGGTGGCACAGAGGAGCACTCCCCTAAGATCCTTGCATGGGGGAGCACCTTTTCAGGTTTCAGGTCTCTGTTCCAGTGTCCCCCTCTTCTGAGATTCCTTCCCTGACCATCTTGACCATGCCCACCTTTACCCCACCGTCCCGTTTAATTTTCCTCTGAGCGCTTATCGCCCTTTGCCCTTATTGCTGAATTCATTCTTGGTGAGCCAGGGATCCTGTATTGTCCCCGGTGCCGCATGGTATTTATCATACAGGGGGTGCTCAGTAGTGCCTGTGCCATGCTGCCCCCACACCAAGTCAAGTCCCAGACAGTGGAGCAGGTGGGGAGATCTTGCAGAGAGGCTCCGCCTTGGTGCAGTGGGTGGGAGGTGCTTTCTCATCCTGGACCTCCGCTCTGAGATGCCTGGTCTAGACAACCCCTGAGGAAACTGCCCATAGCTCTGGAAGCTCACCTGGCTTTTCCTCCAGGTTCAGGGCTGGCCCACATCAAGTAGGCATACACAGTGATGGCACCAGAGGACAGGTCAGACTATGAGTCTGTGTCCCTTTCTTTGGTCCCACCTTCAGGTTACTTAGGGTGAGGATGTGACTGACATGATCAACTGCCTACCAGGTTCCAAGCACTGTTCAGAAACTCTGCTCTTTCCTCCTGAGTGGAAACCCATTCCCATTTTAAGAAAAGAGACTGAGCATCAAGAAGTTGCTCCTGGTGGCAGAGGTGGGAAGGTGAAGGGAGCCTGGAGCCAGATGGGCTGAGTGCAGCCTCCCTCCTCCTTCTATATACCAGCAGCCAGAGCTGCTTTAAACAAAAAAAGCAAAGCAAAACAGAAAAGCCAACCAATTCCTGCCCTTAATTTAGTTTGGCAATAAGGAGACTTCCCAATGTTCCCTTGAAATCTGCCCCCGAGTGTAAACTTTCAGGAGATGAGGGGAGAAAGAAGAAAACAGCAATCACTTAAGAAATACAGCTGCAGTCTATTGAAAATGTGATAAAAGGCTGAATCATGGTTTGAAAGAACATTCTTAGTAGGGGCTACTTGTTTACTTTGGTTTTAGTTTTTGTAAAATAACCCTACGCTTTGTCACTTTAAAAAGTGGATGGTAAAAATAATTAAAATAAACACTGGCACAGAAATCCTAGTAACTCTGGCCACGGGTCAGAGAAACCAAACCCTGCCAGAGTCTGGTCTCCCAGGCAAACTCCCTGCTAAGTTGGAACAGAGGCTTTACGAGAAAGAAACACAGAGAGGGGATACACATATGTGAGTCCCTGCCATGACCAAAGACTGCTATGGAGGTCAACGGAGGCCCTGGGCCTGGCTGGGCATGTTCTCCACTCCTGTCTGAAGCTGCTGGGAGCCCTGGGACACTTTCCCTGAGCTGCAGTCCTCAGAGAAGGACAGCCCTTCACTCCCACCCCAAGTCCCAGCCCTAATCACCGTAGACTTTCTTCTTGTCCACAGTCACAGCATTGGGCCATCAGGAAAACTCTCAGCCAGAATGAGAAAAGTGATTCTTCTCAAGAAGAAAACATGATCACACTTTTCAAATGTGCCAAATGCTGCTCTTATTTAATTTATTTATTTTTGTGGCAGTGGGAATTAAACCCAGGGCCTTGCAATAGCAGCCAAGCACTGAGCTCCACCCCAGCCCTAGGGACTCGCTCAGCTGCCCAGGCTGGCCTGCTGGAGATGCCCACAGACTGGCTCAGAACTCCCAGGACATGCACATTGCAACTGCAGGTGATGCTCTGATCCCTGGGGAATCGAAGAGGAAGCTCATCCAAGGCTGGACAGGCTAGGAGGGAAAGGTCTGGTGGTATCCAGGAAGGGTGGAAGGCAGCAGCTATGGGAGTCAGAGGGCTGGGAGTGCCAGCTCAGGGCTGCCGGGGATGTCCAGGTTACAGGCAGCATCCAGGGCTGGCACCGGGGTACACAGGCTGGAATGGCTAGGTTCCGCCAGGCCCCTCCACGCGTTCACTGTGTCTGTGCTACAGCTTAGTTCCTCACCTAGAGAATGAGACTCACAGTTCCATAGCTGGGACAAGGGTCAAAGCTGACAGCAAGAATGAGCATGATGTGGAAAACCCTGGCAGCTGCTGCAGGGGCAACTGCCTGCTCACAGAAGGTGGCCAGGACAAGCCTGCCATGGGATGGATGGGGGAGAAGTGGGGTTCAGTGCGTGGAGTCAGGTGAGGAGACCATCTCCCTGCTAATGGCACCCTGAGGGAAACCAGCTCCAAACACTACCAGGGCCCACAAAGGCCCTCACTGGCCTGCTCCACCAACCTACCTTTCTTCAAATACACAGACAGAGACTCTTGATGGCCGCTCCTCACTTTCACCCAGCAGCGGAGGTTTCCAAAGCTGGCTGCCTTTGAGCGCCCCAAGGCATCCTGTTCCTGGAGGTGGAAAGAGACTGTCATCGTCCTGTGGAATGTAACCATCCAAGTCAAAACGCTCATCAAACACTAACCATGGTCAGGCAGTGGGGCCTCAAAGTTAAAGACACCTGATCCTTGGTTTCTCCTGGTCGACTCAAGCAGACAGACATGCAGCCAAGAAATTCCAGCTCAGTGTGTTAGCCACAAAGAGTCGTGTAATGTGAGAGGACATAATTACAAAGGATAGAGTCATGAGGGATTTAATAGAATAAGTGGCAGACAGGGAGACCTGGAATTCCATAGGATTTTTAAGAACCAGGTCCAATAAGGAAGGAGTGAAAAGAGAGGAAAAAGAGGCAGGAACTGGCACCGGGAGACCTTGTAGGCACACAGCTTCTATCCAGGGAAGGTTTGGAAACTTGGAAATGCTATGGTAGGGTTTCGGAGAGCTTGCCATTCTTGGTGGGCTCTGTTCTCTCTTCTGGCCCCTTTATAGCAGTTCTGACACATGGGTGGGGTGGGATGAATTTGGATGCATCTGTTTGTGTTTTGCTCTTGGTATTTCTCACTCTTCCTCGCGGCTGCCAGACTTTGAGCTCCCTATGGGAACTGTTGGTACAGGACTATACCACAGGCTGTTCAAAGGCAACAGCTCTTGCTTTTCAGAAAGCCTGATGTCACCAAGGGGATGATGGCCAGGGAAGGGAGGAAGGACCTTGGAGAGCACAGAGTACAAGGACCCAGAGTAGCAGAGGCCCTTCTCCTTCGATGGCTGTGCCCTGGTGAGGCAGGGAGCAGCTAGATGTCCAGCAGATGGCTCGTCCTTGACAGGCCAAACCCAATGCATTGGGGCTCCTGCCTTGACAGAGTCCCCTCTACACCCCAAGCCTGCACCAGAAGCAATAGAGCCAGGGAGGCGGAAGGCAGCTTCCAGGACTGTAGGCTTCAGCATTGGCAGGGTGGACCAACCAGTGGAGACCAAGGTCCACCCACTCCATGCCTTAGGAGCACACTAAGAACATAGGACCCTGGAGAGGAGCCTCAATAAGGCCAAGAAGACTTCCTGCTGACCAGAAAGGGGTAATAACAGGACAGCAATGACGGTAATCAAAGCAATGGTCCCTGAGCACTTTCTCTGATTCCCTCCTGTGAACTATTCCATGGAAGACCTTTTTCAGTCCTCACAATGATCCTGTGATCTGAGTACCACTATTGTTCCCAGATTCTATGAGGAACCTTAGGGACCAAGGGTCAAGTAACAGCAAGCAAGTGATGGAGCTGGGATCTGAACCCAGCTCCCTCCCTTCTCCTCTATATGTCTCATCCCTGAAGAGCCCTAAAACCCAGGGAACCAGCCTCCGAGTTCCTTCCAGGATGTCACTTACACACATATTCTCACATTCAAGCACAGGTGCAGCCAATGCACCTGTATATGGTGACATTGCAAAAGTGCCACCAATCCATGTCCTTAACTAGGGGAATGTGAATAGAGAATGTACATCCATAGGGTGGCTTGGCATGTTGCCACTGAAAAGAATAAGATTAACTTTTAAGATACCAAAAGATAAATCTCACAAGGAAATGAAAGTAGAGAAGAATACATGTTATAAAACATTAGCATACAAATGAACAAAAACATTCATAAAATATGTAGATATTTTTTGGAAGAAATATGGAATAAGAAACTGGAAATTGAAATGGAGATTTACATGGGCTTAGGAGTCAGGAAATTTGGTCAGGAAAATATTACTTTTTACTGGATACCTTTCTAGCCTAATTAGGGTACCATGTTAAATTTCCAATTTTCTACCAGCTTTGACTTACAGAAAGAGCATTTTCCTGTGGTTCTATTGAACATTCAACTTCTTAAGCTTTCAGCCACAATCATTGTTAGTCCTACAATGGGAGGGAATGCTGGTGTCCAGGGACTTGGGGCTCAGGAGGATGACCAGGGCATGTGCCTGGTGAGGATGTGAAATAGGAAGTCTGATGGTCCATTTTCAGAATGCAGCCTTAAGGGTCCCATATAAAAGGAAGCCATCTTAAGTCACAGAAACATGAGGCCAAGAGGAAGCTATGTTTAAAACTCCCCAAAAAGGTGTCCTTTATGTAAATTGTGCCCCTGAGCACCTCCAATCGGAGTGAAGGGCAGGATTATATCAGACTGGGGATAAATACCCAAGGATTTCTTTGCACCTGTATGTGCTTCAGAACACCCCCCCTACCCCGGTGAAAGCCTACTCTCTCATGGGAGGAGTAAAATTTCTGCCTTACTTATCCAACTCCGACCATATTTCTAACTAGGAGTAGGGAGAGGATGGTCCATGCAGAGGCTCTCTGACCTCTCAGGACACGATGCTCTTTCTTGCACAAACTCATCCCGGTCTACAGCTTCAATTTCCCATGATCTCATTGAAGGAACAGATGCAATGGGGACAGCTACCAGTGATCCCTTCCCATCACCTGTTCACCCTCCAACTGACATCAGATCATGTGGCCCCAAATGGACAAGGAGCATCATTACCACACAGTTCCACACCTCACCTGACCAGAAGTTGTGCAGGCAAAGTTGTCACTTGTCCAAGCATAGAAATCACAGGAGACCTCTGTCCCAGTCGTGAACACAGTGAGGAAGCTGCAAGCCGGGTCCTCTGCACAATCTGCAGCACACAGGGCAGTCACCATCTAGTCTCAGGTGACGTCAAAGACAGACAATCCCTGCCCACCCACTGCTCACACCCAAATGCACACCTACACAAGGTGTTTGTTACAGACAAACCACACACACGCTATCCCAGTGCTTCCTGGGAGACTCAGTCACCGCCCTGTTCACAATGAGGAACCTACAGCCCAGTTCTGTTCAGGTCCTCACCCCTGGTCACCAAGCTGCCAGGAGTAGAGCCAGATTTCAGAGCCTAGACAGTCACTCTGTCCTACACCTGCCTACAGGACATCTCCTGACTCTTGGTCACTGTTCCTCCATGAAGACTCATGTCCAAGTGTCCAGTGAGGTCACAGCTGAGTTCAGGGCTCTGCTCCAGGACTGGAGGGTCCTCGGGAGATTTGATGATGTAGGGTAACCACATTGTTCTCAGCAAGTGCCCTCCCCATCACAGAAGGCCTTGCACTGAATGGGGACAGGGACCCAGGCAGCTTTGTTCACACTGCATCACAGGCATGAAGCACACTGCCCTGCACACAGAGGCCCTAAAAGTTTTTTAAATAAGTGAATGGAGTAAAAGTTGTTCATTATATTTGAGCCATATTCAGCTGTATAAAATCCATGAATAACGATAGCTACTAATGATTGATTGGGGATAAATACTAAGTTGACTGATAAGGAAAGCAGCTTACACATGTGTCTATGTTCCTAGCACTTTCCCATGTACTACTCATAGTGATGCTTACATTAGTAAGAGCCAGACAGAGATGAGGGACAGAGGCTAAGACGTGGCGAGGTTGCTGATGATGGCAGAGCAGCCATTCCAGGACTCTGCCCTCCACAGCCTGCTCCTCCCCGCCACATTCTCCTGACTCCTAGGACAAGGGACACTACACATCTGGTGGCTGAGGTGTGTCTCTTCTCCCCAGCAGGACAGCTTACAAGCTGTGGCACCACTGTCAGGCCTCAGACATGACAGTGAGTTTCTGGGGCTTCTCTTGCCCAGGGTAGTGTAGGTACCATGTCCTCCAGAACCAGGCACTAAGAAGCACAGGAGTCTTCTTATCCACAAGCCACCTGGCCCATTGAGAACCCAGAGAAAGCAATGCACCCTGGCCCACCTGCCCTGGCCTAAGTCTCCTGTTCTGCATGCATTCCCTGCCTCTGGCCTGGGACAAGGCTGCTGAAGCAGCGGGAAGAGTCCAGTCAGTACTAGAGCCATCAGGGCTCTCCACTGCGGCTGGTAAAGCACTGACCCAGCCCTGGAGCTGCTGCCATGGCCTCAGCACAGTGTCACCTCATGTCCCACTAGACTACCCTCTCTCCTACTCCCCATCATGCTGCTTAGCTCTCCAGGGGACTTGGCCTTCTTACCAGTTCCCTTTCCTCTGCTAACACCATCGTCTGCCCAGTACGGCACTGCCATGACGCCCCAGTTTCCTTCCTCTTAGATGGCCCTTGATCTTCCATAAATTCTTGTTATGCGTTATGGTTTGAATGTGAGTATCCCCCAAAGCTCACATGCAACAATTCAGGAAGACTGAGGTGAAAGGATTAGGTTATAAGAGTCCTAACACAATCAGTGTGTTACTGGCAACTGTGGGCTGGTGGGGTAAGTGGAGGAGGCAGGTCATTGGGGGTGTGCTTTGGGGTACACAATCTTCATCTGGCACATAGTTTTGCTCTCTGCTCTGCTTCCCAATATGATGCCTTGAGCTTTCTGCACCCTAGAGGAGCCAGGCCTGCCGCCATGATGTTCAGCCGCATCTCGAGCCCTGAGGAGTGGAGCCGGCCACCATGGACTGAGGTCTCTGAAACCGTGAGCCCCCAAATAAACTTTCCTCCTAAAGTCGTTCCTGTTAAGTCGTTCAGTTGCAGCAGCAAAAAAGCTTACTAAAACTTAGCAGGATCCACCCTATGCCCCTCCCCAACTTTGCGCATCCTAACCCTCAGCGCCTCAGAATGCCACTATATTTAGGGATAAATTCCTTGTAGAGGTAATTAAGTGCAAAATGAGGTCATTAGGGTGGACTCTAATCCAGTTTGACCAGTGTCCTTTCAGGACATGAGAGGAGATGGCCATCTGCAAGCCAAGGAGAAATCACCCTGCTGACATCTTGCTCTCAGAATTCCCGAACTGTGAGAAAAGGAGTCTTGGGGATGGGGCACCCTGGTCTGTAGTGCCTCACTATAGCAGCCGGAAGCCTGCACACTTGGATCTCCCTGACCTTGGCTTGCCCTGCTCTCCTCTCGGGAGTCTGATGGGACACCATCTTTGGACATGGCCCGTTTCCTCAGCACACGTCAGCAGGGGTGTGGCTGGATGTCCACCTCCTGAGGCTGACAGCTGGGCCTGTCCATTCCGCTGGCCTCTTTCCACATGACTGCAACCTCTCTTCCTCCCAGCCCCCTGGCTTGACTTCTTGTCCAAGCTGTGTCACCACGTGTGAGTGTGCGTGGGTATATGTGCACCACACTCCTGCTTGGGACAATAACTGACTTGGCTATCTAGCATGTGCGTGGCACCTGTGCTTGGTGCCAGCTCCTCTGTCCACTTCCTCTGTCCCTGCAGTCCCTCTGAATGCCACTTGTGTGCGCATGCACACAAACGTGGCTCATGCCATGAATCGTGACCTGCTCTTGACCTGCTTAAGATAAGGGAAATAAAGAATTCTGTTGAGAAGCAGCTGACTACATGTATCAAAAAAAAGCTGGGAACTTGGGGCATTGCGACCTAAACAGGTGTTGTTTTCAAAGCTCGCTGGGAACTTAGAAATGTTTATGCCTGAGAACCAAGGTGTACTCTGGGACTTGTTTTGGCTTCTTCGTGTTAGAAAAACACTCTGGGAAAATATAAGGAGGACCTGACCAAAAATAAAAGAAATAGGAAAAAAGAAGCTTCTGTGTGTGTGTGTGTGTGTGTGTGTGTGAGTGTTTTCCTCTCTAAGCATCTTCGCTGCCGAGTGTTCACCGGGAATTTAAAATTGTCCGCAGGCTCTGACAGCCACTCATTCTGCGAACATTGTTTTCAGCTTCTATTTCATGCTTTGCTCTGTAGCTGTGGTAAACACAGCAGACTGCGCTTATCATGGCAAATGTCCTAACAGAATCCCACTCAGAGAGTGGCTGCTAAACAGCTCCATGACATGTGGTCACTGAAGCAGGTGGAAGGCAATGGCTCTGACCGCAGGCCTTCATCCCAGCAGCCTGGGCTGGGTGGAAGTTCTGTCACCTGCCACCTCTGTGCTGATGAGCCAGTCACTCACACTCCCAGTGCCCTATTTTTCTCATCTCTTTCTTGGGATGACAATGGCTATTTTCTGGATGGGTGGGGGATTATGAGGTCATCCTCATAAATATACATGCTCAATAAACTATAACTGCTATTACTATCTTTCCAACTCTCCATAGACAGATAGGGATCCCAAGCTATACAAATATTTCTATGATGAACAAGTTTCATTTATTTCAGTTCCCTAAATTACGTAGGTTCATGTCAGTTAGTAGATACGCTATAAACTCTGCAATGAAATCACGAATTGAAACCAATTGACAGGATGTTTTGATCAATTGCATATTTTCATGCTAGTTTTAGTGCTTTGCTTTCGTTTCTCTTGCCAACATCAGCAGAACATATTTCTATATCGTTCTCCATGTGCCCGCCTCCCCTTACCTGCCAGGCACTGCATCAGTGGGGCCTCAGAACCAGGAACTTTGGACCTGAGCATCACAGGAGCGTCGGTATTAAAGATCACCTTTGACTCTGGAGCCTTCTCGAATTTCTGCATCACTGAAAACAGAGTAGACTTATGAAATCTAACCCCGAATGTGTATTAGCTCTTCATGGCAGAGTGTTAGCACCAGAAAGTCAAGTCATGTCAGCCAACAAGAGCATTCAGGTCCACAAGTCACTTCCCTTCTGCACTCTTTGGTC
The DNA here is from genome assembly GCA_004027875.1 of Aplodontia rufa. Classification (NCBI taxonomy): domain Eukaryota; kingdom Metazoa; phylum Chordata; class Mammalia; order Rodentia; family Aplodontiidae; genus Aplodontia; species Aplodontia rufa. Next base: position 129,578 of record PVKS010001348.1, on the reverse strand, counting down.
ACACAATGTCCCCAGCAGAGCACTTCTTTTTTTAAGTTTGCTCCAGCTACCTTAATACTGAGAGTGATAAATTATGTCTCCCTTATTGTACCTCATCAGGAAGGGGACATCTTCATATTATGTTAGGCCTTTTAGCTCGCTTCTTTTCTGTTGTTACTGGTTTTTTCTATCTAAACTTATATTTCCCTTCCTTTGTCTTTGTCTAATTATACCATTACTTTATTGAAAGCTTTCTTTCCACCAAGCAACTTGAATTCTTTCTGACATGAGCTAAGTTAATTTTAAAAGGACACACGAGACATGTTCATGTGGGTTCATGTAAATTTGGAGATGCATCCTGTGACTCAGGAATTTTTAAGGCACTATTTGTTTAAGTGGTACATTGGCATCTGGTTCCTCCAGTGACCATCAGCACACTCGACGTCCATTTGGTTGGAACAACACATCTGATAGACCCAATTTCCTGCTGGCGAGAATGAAATACAACAGTGTGGAAGGACAGGTCCATGGTTTCAACTCAGTAAATGCCAGGTCCCTTTCCTCCTTGCAGACACCCTTCCCAAGTGTCAGGGCTTTGGAAATTGGACAGAAATTCAAGTGATGGGAGATTTTCCTTCCCTGGAGACCTTCAGACATGGTTCGGAAGAAGCCCTGAAAACTGGACAATTCATTCATCCTGTCACCAAGTGCCCACTACTTGGGAATCGAAAAAGGGTGAGATTTGGTTCCAGCTCCAAAAAAGCATGGGGTTTAACGAGGCTAGAGACTGGAGAAGGGGCTGCAACACTGCAAATTTACCTCATCCCAAGAAGAACACGGAACACCAAGAACTTTAAGGGACACTGCAGACGCAGAGCTGTCTTTTAAGTTTACCATGCTGGAAGCACCACAGAAAAATGGTCAGGCCACAGAGCGGGTGGCGGAGATGCACAAGAGAAAACTGGAGGCCCTGACGGAGGCTGGCAGCAGGGGCAGAGGTTCAGAGTTGACCTCTAAGTCCTTTGCATTTTGTGAAGGACAAAGTCTCAGACGCGAGAGTGCACTTCCGCTGCCCCCAAATGTGTGCCTCTCAAAGGCAGGTTAGGGATTCCGAGAAGGGATAGCTGGCAATGGTGGGGGCCAGGTAATTATCATAGAAACCCCCTGCCTCTGGAGAAAGGTAAGTATAAGCTCAGAGTTCTGCATCGGAAGCCAAAGGCCACCCAAGGCTGCTCAGGGACTACCCTTCCCCAGGAGACATCCTCCCAGCTGTGCAAGCCGAGGTGTTCTCAGGGGGTTTCTGATGCTGTTGCCCTCTGCTCTCTACCTGGGCAGAGTGACACCCTGCGTGCTGCAGGGGACAATCTTCAGAGCCACATCAGAAGCAGGGAGGGTGCAGGCCTGGAGGGAACAGTCCCAGAATGGCCAGCAAGCACTCCCCACCAGTGCACCCAAGGGAGGCTGGGAAAACCACAAGAACCCTTCAGCTGGAGTTGCAATCCACCCATAGGGATACACACAGCCACAAAAGCAAATTCTTGGGATTTGGTAGTTCTTCAGTACAAAGGAGTGGATTGGTCTGAGCTCTAGAAAATGTTTCTTTCTCCCTTGACTTCCTCTGGCGTTTTGTCTAGCAGTGCTGACCTCCCTAGAGGACAGGGAGGCCGTGTGGGCAAGCGCATGGGACATCTAATGAGGACACAGATGCATCTGACAGAGCACAGGCTGGGGCACAGGAGCACAGGTCTTTGAGTCGGACACACCAGCTCCATTTCTGGACCCGTCGCCACCTCACCAGGGCGTGAAGACAAGCAGTCGATACCCTTCACCTCATCCTCAGCTACAATATTGACAAGGGTATCATCCACCCCAGAATAACCAAGAGGATAATGTGGTTAACATGGAGGCCTGATACACAGAAGGCCCACGCCTGCCCAACCCTCCACTCGCATGGGGCCAAGGAGCGTCTGGTGGGCAGGTCCCCTGGCTTGCCTGCAGCTGGAGAAATTGGGCTGTGGGGCCCAGGTGGAAGGAGCGCTGAGCAGGATGCTCATCTCCTTTGGGGGTCAGAGTCCTCAGGACTGTTGGGAGGCAGGGCGAGGGCCCTGCACCTCTTGCCAAGCAAAGGGGAAACAGGCAACCCCTGGCCTGACCTGTGTCATGGGCCATCGCCTCCGGGGGGCCTGTTGCTGCTAAAGCTCTTGACACCTTGTGAGGTGGACCCTCGTGAACCCACACACAAGGAAGCCCTGCAGCTTGGAGGATGCCCAGTCCACAGGGGTAGCACTGGAACTAATCTTCTGATCCTTCTGATTCAGGACCCACGCTCCTCCCTCCTGCCTCGCAGACTCCCATCACACCTGGTACTGTAATATGTGGTCTCCCAGGACCCTCCCACCATTATCTCATTGAGGAACTGTACATGGCCCAGGGTAGGGCTCAAGCAGCATTTGTTGACATTATAGGATGATACCGACCTTCACATGTCTCAGGAAACAGATATGGGGTCAACAGGGCACTGGGGATCAGAGAGGTTGAGCAACTTACTCTGGGCCCCCCAGCCAGGAAGCTATTCATAAGGAATGACCCAATCTCTCTACAGGGAGAAAAGCTGTCAGATGCAGGGAGAGGAGGGGTGCTGCCCACAAGAAGGGACGCTCAGCAGATTGCTCTTCATGAAAGCTCATCTCTGTGCATGCCAAGTTTAGGTGTCTGAAACGTACTTTCCAAATGGTTCAAAAAGATAGAGCAAAACATTAACAGTTTTGGGAACTGGGTGAAGGGTGTGAGTTCATTCCACTGTTCATCCAACTTCTATGTAGGCAAAAACTTTTCAAAATAGGAAGTTGGAGACAGATGCATCTCCCATGTCCCTCCCTTTCTTTAGCGCCCCCGAGACCCTCCCCAGCCATGGGGCACATGGAGCTGCTGCACGTACTCAGACACTGAGAATCCGAAAGCTGGGCCTCCGTCTCTGACCAAGGCAGCCTCTGTCCCTCGCTGTCCACGCAGAAGGCCTTCCCATTGTCCTTGTCCTGCTGGCTGGCTCGGTACTGGCCATCCTGGTCACACTGCAGGCCCGCCTCATTCCTCTCACAGTCGGTGACACCTGGAAGGAGCAGAGGGCACAGCAGTCAATGATGGGCCTGCAGGGACCCTGCCCTCCCAGGTCCTGGGCTCCATTGGCCAGAGGACTGACCAAGGCATACATTTGAACCACGCATGCTCTCCAGTGTCCCCAGCCTCACCAAAGGAGGACACCAGACCCCACCCCCTCCAGGTTCACACAGCCCCCACGCACCCTGACCCCTGACACCCCGTGCCCTGCATTGTTGGCTGCCTCCTGACCACTCTGCTTCCGCTCCCATTTGCTGGGACACAGGCTCTGAGCCCTGGTCCCTGCTGGTGATCCTCTGCCCGCTCACCACGAGCTCCTCACCACCTACAATGCCCACGTCACACGAAGCTTTCAACAGGGTGGGGCCCCCAGCTCAGACTGCAATTTCCTCCCATGACGAGCAATCAAGAGGGTGGCAACTCAATCTGATGGTGGAAGTAGAGAGGGGGCCTTTGGGAGTGAGTAGGATTGCAGAGAGTCACTACGGTTAGGCCACTGCTGGGATCCTGGTGGCTTTGCAAGAAGCAGGGAAAACCAGAAGAGATGCAGTCACACAGCTGCCTGTCTCTTGCCCTGTGAGCCTCAGCATCACTCTGGGACTCATCAGGCAAGGCCATCATCAGATGCAACCCCAAGGCTTTGCACCTCCACAATCATGAGCCAAAAGAAACCTCTTTTCTTTATAAAGTTAGCCTGCTTCTTGTGTTTCATTATAGTAACAGAAACCAGACCAACACATCTCAATCCTCATTTTCTTAGGGCAGCTGAGCTGGCTTGCTGTGATCTGAATGTGTGTGAATGATGACATTTCAACTTCACAGTGACAATATTAGGAAAGGGGGCCTTGGAGGAGGTGACAAGGTCAGGAAGATGGAGTCTGTGTGAATGGAATTAGTGCCCTTATAAAGGAGGCCCAAGAGAGCTCATGGAACCTTCTTCTGCCTGTGAGAGCACAGAGAAGACACTGTCTAGGAAACCTTCATTGGACACTAGATCTGCCTTCATCTTCACCTTCCAGCCTCCACGACCTTGAGAAACAAGTTGTGCTGGTTCTAATGCACCTGGTCTACAATGTCTTGTTATAGCAACCCAAATAGCCCAAGACACCTCCAGACGCCAGCTAGAGGTGTCCAGGTCTGGTCCAACTGTGACGCGTTTTCCCAGAGACTTGCGCCTCTGCTTGTAGCAGGAGTACGCTTATCACTGCCATTTCTCTGTACATGAAGGGCTGGTGACTTCCTGCCTCCCGTTTGATAGAGGCTGCGGGAGTTAGGACTGCATCGTGACTGTGCTCATGACCGTGCTGTGTCCCGCACATGGTGCCAGCTGCCCGCAGTCAGCACACCTGAGTCAGGTCCCTGTGCTCACGCTGTCCGCTCTTCCGGAAGTCTTTTCTCCAGCGGCTCAGCTACCTCATCCCCACCCAACAGCCTAGGACCCAGCAAAGCTGCAGCAACAGCCCCCGTGCAACCTAGCCACGCGGCAGGACTTCCTTTCCCTGTCGCTCCACACCAGCCGAGGGCCCGGATTTTATCTGTTGTGTGTCCCAGTATCTAAGCGACAAATGGCAGGTGCTCGAGAAATTCTCGATGAATTATATGAAAAAGAGAATCCCTTGATTTGTTTCTCCATGGTTGGGAAGCAAGAGAAAAGTAATTCCTATGGCACTCGGAGACTGGATAACATCTGAGCTTTTATATCTCAAGACTACTAGCTGTATTACTAGCATTGACTGATAATGTCTTCTTAGAGGTTACAAAGCTGTTTTTAACAGAATGTTTTGCATGCTATACATGCTATGAATTAATACATCAATAAACAAATAAGAAGCTGATCAGTTATCAATACAATCTCAAACATATCCCTCTAGGGTAGGAGCAGTTGGAGAACAGTGTAAGAGCAGAGATAGCTACGCAGACGAAATGGAGTTGTAAGAGCTGTCCTGAGCAGAAAGAAGCCAGGCAACAGCTGAGCATCGTCTAAACCCTGGCAGAGGCCCTGCTCTGTGCTTCTCTTAAATGTGATTCCAACACAGGGCCAGTCGGTTACTCAGCAGGAGGAAGGACAGAGAGGAAGAGCCACGGGGAAGGTCGTAGATAGGATGGAACCTGAGCAGAGACTCCACTTTGACCCTGGGTCCACTGAAGTCTACTCTACCCTTGAGGAAGATGTCAGACAGTGGTCCTGACCACCATGGCCTCTGTCACCACAGAGCAACGTGAGCAAGGCCCACTGCAAAGCAGATGGGGATGAACGGTGATTGTTCTCATTAAACTCTGATTCTGCTTCCCTAGGGACTAAACATTGTGTCCCCTCAAAATTTCTCATCCTCTCCATGATGGCATTTGGAGGTGGGGCCTCTGGGATATAGTTAGGTAACAATGAGGCCGTTCGGCTGCAGTCCTCATGATGGAATTGATGCCCTTACAGAAAGAGGAACACGGGAGACCGCTCCTTCCCTCTGTGCATGCACCCACACCACGTGAAGGCCGCATGAGGACTGCACCAGATGGGGAGCCTGCAGCGAGCCCAGGCTCCAGCTTCCAGAACCAGAGGGGTAAGTGCTCGCTGTCCAAGGAACCCAGTCTCTGGCAATGGTAATCGCAGCCTGAACTAAGACACTGGCCAACGTGATGGGGCTGACATTCAGAGAAGGAAGGCAGCTCGGCATAGGTCACAGTACCAGTAAGAGCGGGCAGAAGACTAAACCAGGTCTGCTGATGCAGGTCTCAGTCCCTTCCTCCGCTTCCCAGTTTTGCCATGTCTTCTCCGTCAGCGAGAATCATCACATGACATTGATCCCCTCTTAGGAAAGTGTGCCTGTGGCACTGGATAGCGTGCGCCAAGTCATCCCAAACCACAGGTACAGGTGCCAGGGTTGTTCACAAAGAGGAACACCCTGATGTCTAGGACAGTCATCCTGGAAGTTTGTGCCCAGGTGTCTGGGACAGTCACCCGGGAAGTTCTCTGGAGGAGTGGCGAACTCCCACTTACAAAATCCCTCCTTCTTTTACTTCCTTGGAATTACTGTCCTATTAGCACGCGCCCCCAACCAAGGAAACTTCCCAGATGAAAGAAAGAGACTTCCATCACTTATTTAAAAGTTCTAGAAATTATTCATTATAAGCAAAAATGGCTCGTTTCATGTTTCATACTAACATGAAATGATGTTTAAAATAATAAGTTATGGTTCCCTGCTAGGAAAAAACAGCCCCCAGGAAACTGACTGCAGGCAGCCCGGGTGAAATCACATGACAGGCGGGAAGGTGGCACGAGCATCCATCCCGGCAGATACAGGGGAGAAGGAAGGCGGGGCACGGTGGGAATGAATGTGGGCGACAAGTGTGTTTCAATTCCTGATCTGATAAGGTTGATGAAAGTCAGAAGTTTCAGAATAGACAAAATCAAGAGCAAAGGCTACCTGCATTAGCTGAGTGATTCTGGCTAAGTGGCTTCGCTTCTCTGCGCCTTAGGTTCTATAGAATTGGACTAATCTTATTTCCCTGCAAACCTGAAGCCAGAATTGAATGAGAGAGCATAGGTAGCATGGCCTGGAGCCTGGCAGGAGGCAGGCATGCAAAGGTGGCCCTTCGTTATATGCTGGGTACCCAGGGCTTCCCAGAGGTGGTTGACGGCCCCATCCACCTTTCCAGAAGATGCTTGGCAATGTCAAGTCAAGGATAGTTGTCACAACTTGGGAAAAGGGTGCTGCCAAGGTCTAGCAATGTGACTATAAACCCTACTGTGTGCAGGACAGTCCCACGAAAGAACCCTCCCTCCCCAAATGTCCACAGTGCCCACATCCAGCAGCTTGCTGTGTCCCCAGAGTAGGCCCACAGGACTTACAGTGCATCTGGCTGAAGGCTCCAGGGGCAATGGTCGTTCTACCCGCAGGACATGGGACGCAGGCCAAGCTGCCTGCCCCTTCTTGGTAGAATCCCACAGGACAAGGAGTACATTGCTCATCGTGAGAATAGCTTCCTTCTGGACACTTAACTGGGAAGAAGAAGCAGAGCGATCATGTTAAAGAACAAGGCACTTGCGTTAGTTAGAACCCAGGACACAGGGGAACATGGAACCCCACGATCAGCTCATTCGTCTAGTGAATGTCCGCTGAGAGCCTCCTTGCCTCAGGCTCCAAGGCCCAGGGGACAGATGGGAAGTGCGTGGACAGGTGTAGCTCTGCAGGGTGGCGAGCTTGGGGGCCATGAAGGAGTCAGACAAGAACTTCAGGTGGGGGTGAGATGAGGCAGGGGAGGAGGCAGGTGAGGGAGAGAGCCCCTCTGAGGCACTTGACACCTGAATGGTGAAGAAGACCCCAAGGAAAGATCTCGGAGGCTGGAATTCGGGCAGAGGGAACAGCAAGGGCTAAAATCAGAAGCGGAGAGGAGTTTGGATTACTGGAGGAGTGGGAATGGGGAGGTGAGAGTTGGGTGCTGAGCCAGATCCTCACTTACAGATGGGGCAGGAACAGCTTGCGATGGAGTTTGAGGACAAGTCAACAGCAGGGCCACCCAAGGGCACCAAGGGACCCTTCCCAAGTAGAGGGTCTGGTGGAGAGCAGCGGGTGCAGGCAGATCACCCGCTGCCCCCTGCATGCCTGGGGCTTTTCCCAGAGCCGTCTTCTCTTGTGTGAAATGGGATCGATGTGACCATCTTAGCCGAGTGCGGTGATGATGCAGACTCGTGTGTGTGCTCCACAAATGACAAATGCCTTTACACTACAGCAAGTCCTTCAGTACTGCTCTGTCCACACAGGGCACCTCTCTAACATGGGGCAACTCCCACATAGTGGAGTCATTTGACCTGTGTGGCCTCTGTCCCTGTTGCCAGTCACTCAGTGTTGCTCATGCCTGGGACAAGGGGACCCAGGGGACGCTATTAGAGGTCCTTTCCATCTGTGCCGTTGGGCTTCTGGTTGACTCAGAAGTCCAAGCCTGACCCAGGTGACAGCCTCCTTGAGTCTTGCATCCTAGCTGCCTTCCCTCTCCCCTCCCTTATGCTTCCCCATGTTAGCTGCTCTTCTGCAGAATCTCAATGTTTCCTGTCCCTCCAAATCACACTCCCAACCCTCCTAATGTAACTTCTCCAATGTGACAGAGTCTGGGAGAGCAGGAAGCCAATTGGAGGAGACTTCTCTCACAAGGGCTCTGACGCAGGATCCAAGAAGCTCCGCTCTTGGGAAGGCCAGGAGTGTGGCCACACATTCTGATGGCTTAGAGGTGGGGCTGAGGAAGGGGAGCTTTGTGCTTTCCTTCCTGAGTCAGTGTTATGCTCCCATATGTTTACCAAATAACTTCCAGGACTGAACTTTCACACAGTAAAAGTTGGGAGCTGAAATCTGCCCCCTCTTGGGAGCACCTATGGCCGTGCACTTGATATGCCTTAACACCACTCCAAGAGTGACTGTCACAGCCCCACTGCTGAGCTGGGGCCACTCGTGCATGGTTTCCTAGTGTGCTTTTCTGGAAAGGACAGCAGGGTAGTAAAATTATAAAATGTCACAAGCGCAGTGCCAGATGCTAATGTCATCTCCCATCTAAGAGGGGCTTCAAGTCAAGGTTGACCCAGCATGGAGGTGGACAGAGGTGGGATCTCAACCCCATTCCTGCATTTCCGAACAAACCCACATCCAAGAGGGGCTTCAAGTCAAGGTTGACCCAGCATGGAGGTGGATAGAGGTGGGATCTCAACCCCATTCCTGCATTTCCGAACAAACCCACTGCTCCATGTACTCCTTCAACCACCCCCTGGTGGCAGACAGGTCAGCACAAAGGAGTGGGACGTGCAGATGGAGTCCTTGTCTATTTAACCGCTGCTGTCTCTGCTCTGTGTATTCTTGGCATTTCTGAGTAAATCAGAAACTTTAGCCACATCTTGGAAACTGAGTGACATTTTCCGGTCTGCCCTGAGCAATTAATACCCTCCCTTAGAGAGTGGCGTTTCGTTCCCTCTATGAGTCAGGTTGTTGACAGTCATCTCAAGCTCTTCAGAGCTGTGGCTGCCTGACTAGTCGCACAAGTGAGTGCCCCCAATATTCACAGGAGCTTCATGGCTGGCCTGAGAGGCTTTGCCTCCGGCCCCAGGCACTGGAAGGAGCGGAAGAGCTGCCAGCCACCTTTGGTTGGGAGACCAAGTGTGCAAGGCCTCCTTCTGCTCTGCAAGCCCACCCATTCTGTCCTCCACCCCTTCTCTCTGTCCCTGACGTGCAGAGTCTTCCACACCAAGATCACCCTTGTAAGTCAGATGAGATGTGGCAGATGATGACACCCTTCCCTCTGCAGGTGGCTCCTCTCGAGACCCTGCAGCACCTGGGCCATCAGCTGCAGCCACATCCCTGTGTCAAGATCACCAAACACCCTGGACCTCGGCTCCCTCCATGTTCAGTAAGCGTTCAGCAATGGGAGTTTGAGAGTTCTGCAAGGCTCTGGGGTCACACTGCCCTTCCTGTCACCCTTCCTCACAGTCCCATATTCACCGTGAGGAAACATCTTGGCTCTTCCTCCCTTCCAAGGCTTACTCAAGCCCATGCCTGACCCTGGCCCTCTCCAACTGACAGTTTTTCCATTCACCGCATCACCAGTCTGAGTCCCTCTCTGTGCCACAGCCTACGCTGTCTTGGCCTTTGCCTATGTCTCTAGCCCCACCCCCACCACTGTCCCCATAAACCCCATTTGTCAACTGTCTGAATCACGTGCATGGTCCCCATAAAATCACACTGTTTCATGACTCTGGTTCTTGCACTGATCTCCACTTCTGGAAGGTTCTCCATCCTCTGAACATCTGCAGCACAGGTACACACACACCACCTCTATCTGCTGAGCAGCAATTCCATCTCACCTCACAAGACCTCACCCTGCACTCGCTATCCCAGCAAGCCTCCATGGCTGCCTGGATGGTGAGCAGCCCCCTGCACATGACATTCCAGCTGCTTCCCACCTCCTTCCCCACCCAGACCATGAGGTCCTTGAAATGCAAGTCTTCTACTTCCCTGAGCTAGTAACGTGGTGCTTGGCACATAATTACATTTCTGAAGCTTGGATAGATGGATGGATGGAAGGGAAAGAAAGAAGGGAGGGAGGGAGGGAGGGAGGGAAGGAAAAGTCGTAACATTATTCAGAAAATATATCCACAGGAAACTAGTTCTACTAGCATTTTCAGTGAACAAGTGAAAGTCAACGTCATGCAGAATGGAAATGTTAACTCCTGAGTTGTGCTTTGATCTTCAGTGTGGGCTGCCAGCAGGGAAGTCCATGGGAAGTCCCGTGGCTGGCCCCAAGGCAAAGGAGTGGACAAAACCTGAGGCCATGAGCAAGGCATCAACTCCACAGCAATGACCAGCTCCATGCAAGGGGGCGGCCACCTCCACACGGGTCACAGGGCATGAGTTGCTGCCCCCAGGAGGCCATCTGGATTAGCCCCCCGAGATGACACCTCAAAACCTGCTTTACTCCACGGGACAAAGCTCTGCCTTGTCACTCCAAAGCTGTGTTCCGGATGTTCTTTAGAAGGAAAAGAGTCAACGATGACAGATAGAAGAATTGGAAGGTACGACCTCAAGGGGAACCCCTTGTGGAGAAGGGACAGGAAGCAGAGCAAAAAACTGGGGGGCAGAGAGAGCCGAGCTTAAACTTTGGCGCCACTGACTGCCAACACAGCCTCTCCTGGAGAACAGATGTGCTTAGCTCAGTTCCTGCTTTACAAACCGCGGCCTAGGAAGTAGGTATTTTCTTCCCTGTTTCTCAGATTATACCCAGTGAGGCCAGTGGCATTCCCTAAATCCCACAATGGGAAGGGGCTGGGGCCAGCACTCCAGGCCAGGGCCATCTGACTTTGAGGAGCAGTTTCCCAACAGTGTGCATCACTATGTGCCCCTGGGCTTCCTAATATGGGGTTAATAGCACCCCACTCTCTGGACAGGGAAAGGCTAGTGAGGCCCATCTGCATCAGAAGCCCACTGAGTGCCATTATATTATAATTGACACTGGAGGGTGCACAGGCAGTCAGTTCTGCTTTGGGAACTCCATTCTGGACCTTTCTGCTTGGAGTGGGGGTGGGCCTAATGGTGTGATGGATGAGCTTGAGTTGGTGCATGGCCGCAGCAGTTGACCAGCAGAGCCCAAGAATGGTGGCCTGCCGGCTGAGGTCAGCTCACCTTCCGTCTCCAAAAGTCAAACCCACTCACATCCTTCTCCCCATGGTGACTGAGTTGAAACATGGAGAAGGGGACTGTATAGGCCAAAAAACCCAAAAATATTTGCCTTCTGGCCCTTTACAGAAAAAGGCCGAGACTCCTACTCTCGAGCAAACCCATCCTAGGCAAACCTTACACTGGGGCCCTCCCAGGCACTAGCCTCAGTCCCTGTGAGGGTTCTCTGCAGCCCTTGCCACCAGGTGCCAGCTGCTGCTTCCCAGCAGTGACACACACCAGCTTCTCCCCGTATGCAAAACCGTCCTAGTTAATTCCTCTCCCACCCATCTCCCAGTTAACATGAACTAATCACTGTGAATTGAGTTCCCTAGAGGGAACCTGGAGATGAGATTTCTGGTCAGCTCTGTTATTTTACGTGTATTTTGCACATACGGACACATGTGCACATACACACACACATCTACATACCCACATACACATGCACACACCTCACTAGTTTTGAGTCTGGCAGTGGAGCCTAGAAGTCTTCCTATTAAAGTCTGAGAAAGTGGTGGCAGGTGTCCCTGAAGGACCCTCCCTCTCTGTTTCTCATTTCACCCACCCTGGCAGGTGGCACCATCCCTGCCTGCTCCCACTTCCTGTCCTCAAGGCTTGGACAGCTTGGGGGAAAGATGGTGCACTCCCCCCATATGGGAGGAGGGCTCTGGTCCCAGAGGACCTGGGGCTAGTTGTCCACTGATACTTGTCAGGCAACCTGGAGTCCCTCCTGTGCGTCAGCCTGCGTGGGGAACTAAAGGTGTGCTAGCTAAGTTGATCCAAAGTTCAGTGTCTTTGTCTGCCTGAGGAAAGTGACCTGCACCAAGGGCTGTTGTTAGGGTTAAATATCTGCATAGTCACTGTGCAAACTGCAAATTCCTTCATAAATATTTGTGGGAAGTGGTTGTGTTTCTGTTCCCTGTGCTAACATTTAGCGGCATCTCAACGCAGTGTGGAGTTTAAAAGTTGGCATTGATTTCAGAACCATGTAGCGTTGTGTTGTAACCAAAATAAATACTGGAAAAAGTCAGTGAGAACAGCGCTCTCTTCAGCTGAATAACAAAGCCTCTCCATCTCCCTCCACGAGGAGGACAGCTCCTCATCATGAAACCTTTAAAGCTTTGGAAGCAGAGAGAACAGGGGAACGGCGACCGCATCCCCATCCCCAGGACCTGGGAATACGCTAGGTAATGTGGTGAAGAGGAATTAAGATTGCAGCTGGAATCAAGGTCACCAGCCAACTGACCTTCTAATCCAGGGAATGACCTGGATTGTCCAGCTGTGTGTGATTAAAAGTTCAGAAGGAGATGTGATTGGGGACAAAAGGGGCAGAGAGCAGCAACACTGCTGTCTTTGACAATGAAAGGAGGAAACCACCAGCCAAGAAATGTGGCCAACCTCGAGAACTGGGAAGAGGCAGGAGGCGGGCTCCCTGGGGGCCTCCAGGAGGAAGGCAGCCCTGCCCACGCCCTGCTCTCTGCCAGTGAGGCCCAGGGTGGGATTCGACCCATATATCCTAAGATAATGAGGCGTCTGTTTTAAACCCCCAACTGTGGGAATTTGTTAATAGAGCAATAGGGAACTAATACATCATCTGTCCAAGGAATTCGCAGCTGCATTCCCATGAAAATGACCTTCAAAGATACCCTTGGGCAAGAGCACAAACAACTCAAGTAAATCTCCACCAAAAATCACTTCCTGTGTCATGAACATGACATATGGCATTTGGGGACTACAGTGAGTTACAGTGCTATAGCCAGGCTGAGAGATATCCAGCCAGGATACAGGTGGACAGCAGCCTTCTTCAGCAGGGCCCCGGGTCCAGGCTGATTGACAGCACCAATGGTAAGTTCACGGGTGGGCTTCTTCCTTTGCTCCTTTGTCCTGCCTTCGGATGGGCAGAGGCCACACACAGGGGATGGCTGAAAACATTCACTGACTAAGTAACGAATGGTTAACTCCCCAGCTTCTTAGCTGGCCAGCTGCCTTTCCTGGAGCCTCCTGAGGCTGCACACAGCGTTCTAGGGAGATTGGGTGGACCTACCACATCCTAGCGCGTCCTCGCTGGCCTTGCTGGTGGCTGAGACTCGGTAGAATCCTTCCAGGCACCCAAACCGGGTCCTGGGAGAGGTGCCCAAGAGGTCTCCCTGGAGGAAGGTGATGGAGGGGTCTGCTGGGAACACCTTGGAATCCAGATGAAGCAGGAACGTGCCACTTTGGATCAGATCTGCAAAGCGCCCAAGGAGATCCTTGCCCATTAAGGACTTTTCTGTAAGATAAAGAATGAGCAGAGGTGACTTTCTGCTTTCTGCAAGGCCCAGAAGCATGAAGCGGCAGAGCACCCAGAGCATACTGGCCAAAAGCAGACAGAGGCATCATCTGCTGTCTCATTTTACAGAGGGACAAACTGAGGCCCAGAGAAGTGGATTGACTGACCCAAGCCTAGACAGGAGTCAGAAGCACAAACAGGACTCCAACAAGGTCTCAGCTCTTAGTATTTCTCTGGCAGCACCGTGACCTACCCTAGTACAGGATATCCTGTTTCAGTCACTGATCCAAGGTTCACTATCCAGACACTCAGTCACCAAAACCTCCAGAAGGCCAACCTCTCTGGGCCTCAGTGTTCACATCTGCAAAATGGGCAATGGAACACCTCTCCTGCAGTGGCAGGGAGGACACGTGTAAAAGGACCACTCAAAGGAAGGCAAGGCCTTCTGAAGGCTGCATGCCTTCTGTTTCAGGGGTCAGCAGGAGGCCGGCAAAGCCTTCAGCTCTCCAGCTCTACTTCCCAGAAGGAAGTAGATAAGAACACATTGAGGTGCTGGGATGCATCCCAGAAACATTTAGTTTGCAATGGGCTGCAGGAAAGCCACTGTGGCCTAGAACCATGGTCGGCACTGTCCCCACACTGAAGCCAGGGATAAGTGCCTCATGCTTTTGCATATACCAATTATCCAGGGTCTCTCTGGGGGAAGGAAGATGGGACCCTAATTCATAACATTCTGGGATAGGGGGCATTGTTCACACCATAGGTCATTGCCAGGCACACAGGAGGAGGACAGGGGAGAGACAGAGCTGCTGTCTGCCTCCCATATCATGCGAGGGAACATTTACCAGTTCCCCCTGCCAGGCAGAGGGCAAGTGCTCGCTAGGCATGACCCTCGATGGCAGAAGAGAGAGAGGCCCCAGGCTCTGGTTAGAGAGGTCTGGATTGTCTCCTTCCCTATCAGAGCTGAGCATGGCACATGCTCCCAGCAGCTGCCACACAGCCCACTCTGTTCCGGCTGTGCCTTGCTGTGCTCTCAGTTTGTCCCATCATAACAATCCTGTCTTAAACAGTGACAGTGGCCTGAGATGCTTCATCATGGGAAGTAAGTAGGACAGAAATGAGAAGCAGTGAGGACACCCTGGCCTGACCCACGTCCTCCTCACCATCTTTCCCAGCTCTCTGCACAGTGAGGAGAATCAGAAGATGTCACAGAGCCCAGTTAGGCTCCTAGTAGCAACGATTCTATTCAACCCTAGAAGCTACTGACCAGCACTCGACTGAGATCTACGTACTTCTGAACACTCAGCGCCTGCCTGGACGAGGCCATAAAGAGCTCTCCCTGTGCCACCACAGGAAACAGCCTCTCAGAGGCCATGCAGCTCCTGGGCAGCAGTGCAGAAAATCATACCAATGTCATGCAAGTCAGGAAGAGAGGCCACTGGGATATCCTCAAGCCGAGATTTCCAAGTGACATTCACGCCGAGACGATCTGCAGCCAGACACCCCACCTGCACCGAGGAGTCCATGCAGACAGGACTGGAGATCGGGGTCCTGTGCGTCCTCACCTGTGTGGAGAGCGATGGGCTCCAATCAGGAGCAGGGGAGGAAGTGGACTCTGCCAGGCCCACCAGGGGCCCAAACTGGCTTGCATCACTTCCTGTGCCCCGCCACTACCTGTTTCAGGGTTGAGGCTTTAGTAATCCTCTCCCTCACCTGAGGAGGAACGGACAGCGACTAAACAGCACACACAGGTGCACATGGAGGTAGAGCCGGGCTCTGGGCAGAAGCTCAACCTCTCCTAACTCATGTCACAGTGTGTGATCAGTGACAGAGCTTCAACTGACTCTGCAAACATCTTCCCCACAAACTCACCCAGCAGAGCAGTGCCCTCAACCTGAACCCCAAGCACCCACTGGCTCCTCCTTTTGACTCTGTGGGCCATCGTCCCCTCCCAGCCTGACTGCGGCCACACCAGGCCCATACAATGACTGAGTGGAGGGACCACAGGCTCCTGCAGTCCTGGGGAGCAGGCAGAGTCCTGAGGCCTGCTGGCCCAAGGACAGGGCCTGGCATTAGTCCAGGGACAAACACAAGCCACATCTTTCTCTCTTTACATCGTCCTCTTTGTTGTCCTGGGTGCTATAACCAATGCCACAGCCTGTGCAAGTCACAGAGCACTGTAGGTTATTTAGTTCTGGAGACTGGCAGGGCCAAGAACAAGGTGCTGGCAGGTCCAGCGCCACCGAGGGCCTCTTGTTGATGATGCCTTTCCCTGTGCCCTGGGTGGTGAAGGGCCAGAGGTCTCTCTGGGGCCTCATTCATACAGGCTCTGACCCCACTTATTGGTCCTCCAGCCTCAGGCCCTGAGCACCCCCCAAAAGCCCTCTTCATATCACCACCCAGGGTAAGATTTCAACACGTGAACTTGGGGAGATGCAGGTAGACCACAGCCATGGATAGGAATGTCCTGAGTCCACATTAAACCTGAGGAAAAGTTCATTTATCCAACGCTTGGGATCTAAAAGGTGAACAAGAGCCTGAGTGTCCGGGGGAAGATTCTGGAAGGAAAGTGAAGGTAGCCATCACCAACCCACCATTCAGAGTTGAGCCTCCAGACCCTCACCCTTCAGCATGAGAGCCTCATCTGCCTTCCTCAAGGTCCAGACCCAGCCCTGAAGGCCACTTGCACTGACCCAACAATGGCTGTGCACCAGGGTGTCTTTCCTGTCCAGCAGCTTCACACCAGTACCCTGATGTACTGTGCCCTGCACCATGACCCCTGGGACAGGTGGGTGGACAGGTGCTCAGATAGCTGTCATTGCGTGAGACCCTTCCACAGTTGGGTGGAGTCTTCTCAGAAGGATCGCGGCATGATTGTTTACAACATTTTCCATTAGCCAGGCCCTGGGTGAAGTACTGTACACACGGCTAGTTTAACTCCAAATCAAATCTATGGGGTTGAGATGATCAGAACCCCATGCTGCAGATGGGGACTTGCCTCAGAGATGATGGGTACAGCTGAGACCCCATAGCCAGTAGGTGAGAGCTGGGGCTCAACCCCTGGAAGCTCCAGAGTCTCAGCACAGGGCACAAGTGTCAGATGCAGCTCACTTGCTCCAGCCTCCCTGGCAGATGCTCCCACCCTGGCTCACAGACAACTGGCAAGAGGCTCAGCAAGGCTGGTGAAGGTCCAGGCATGCCCGTGGGGCTGTGGGCAGCAAGGCTGGACCCCAGACCTCTCTGCTGTGGAAACCTGTGCATCATTTCCCACTTCCAAAGAACAAGACCTGCCCTGGTCTTAGAAGCCGTCTCCTGGTCACACCTTGATGCCTTGTCCTGCACTTAGCCGCTGAGCAGGCTGCCTCCTGATGCCATCTCTTCAGCACCATCGCCAGTTCTTCTCACTGTGTGGGCCTTAATTTCCCCGACAGTAGATGTCCACACTTGCCTGCAGCCAGCCCCTGGAACCCAAGCCCGAGCCATCCTCCAAACATCCTGTCCCCTCGCCACGTCACCTACGACCCGACACTGGGCTCTGGCTGCTGTGTCGCAAGGCCTGCCCAGGCCACCCTCACCTCTCCTAGACTGTGCCAAGGCTGCTCCCGCCCTCCTTCTACAAGTGCACACTCCATGCAGCAGCTGGAGCAAACTTTAAAACCCAACAGGTCACGTGGCTCTGTCAACCTCAGCCACAGCTCATCCTGTGCAGAATAAGTCCACTGTGCTGTACCCAGCTATAAGGACCTGGATGATGTGCAGCCTCCAGCCACAGCTCCCCCTCGCCATTCCCACACTTACACCACCGAGCTCCAGCCTCGCTGTTTCTCTCCCCCCACTTCCTGGGCTCAGCCTCACTCACTGGAGAGGCCTCCTGGGCCATCTCTGCAACACCCACACCTCTCCACCTCCCTCCCATACCCACCTGCTTCCTTTACCTTCTTGGTTCTTCCCAGCACCCGTGTGCATATGTTCGCTGCCATGGACCCTAGAGAAGACTTGACCTCTCCCACTGTGCACCCTCAAGAAATGCTCCCTTGGCCCCAACTCCATCCAGGCCCGTTGGAGCGCTCCTGCTCCTCCTGACCTCAACCTGGGCCTGTGAAGATGTGAGCAACCGTAACAGGGGTTCCAATAGCTCAGGGCCACACCTGCAGGATGACCCCTCCCTCCGTTAAAGTGCCTGCCCAGAAAACTCAGGGCTGAAGACAGAGGGCAGGAGCCTGAGGACAGTGAAGGGCAGCTGGCAATCCCAGCCTGGTTGCACCAGGCCCGACAGTCCCTCCCTCCCCTTGTGATGGCTCACTTCCCTGCACTGAGCACACTGCCCCCTTGCTCCCTCATTTTCCCTTTCAAATGCCAGTCACCCTGGACAAACTGAGTTCAGTTCCACAACACTCCTGCCTTGCAGGGGCGCATTCTGATTGAACTTGGCCCTCGGAACTTTAACTAACGTCCAGATCTGATTGACTTTGACAATCCTCATACTAAAACCATGCCTGGTCTGTACCAGGCAGTCTCGCATTTGTTAAATGCAAAAATGAATGAATGCATGCACGAATGAGTGAATTTGGTATAGTGGACGCGTCTAGACAGGATCGGACTTTTTTTTTTTTTTTCAGAGCTGAGGACTGAACTCGGGGCCTTGTGGACTTTCTAGGCTGAGGGAAAGCTTGGGCAGGTCACTGACCCTCCATGGGCCTTGGTTCCTTCAGGGGCGAACGGCACCCGAGAGCAGGGATGCCAGCATGTCAGAAGTCAGGAATGTGGCGCTCCTGGCAGAGAGCCAGGGACACATCAGTGGTCTCAATGATTAATACTGTTGCCAAGTGCCTTTCCTTGGAGAAAAGGACAAAATCCATTTACAGTTGTGTTTGTTTTAAGATAAATACTGTGTATTTTGTGAAAATGTGTGTTCTCCATGATTCTTAACATGAAATGCCAAAACTGAGCTGCTCTGAAGCTCTAGCAAGTGCTAGCAGGAGGCCTTTGAAGGTTTGTTGCATGAACATCTGAGACTTCAGTTCACCAGAGCCCCTGAGTCCCACACAGCTGGAGGCCCATCGCTGCTGGGGTCGGCTGCCCTTCCAGGTGGCACTAGGTGCTGCTTCCAGGGAAGATGCCTAGCGGTCCTCATGGGTGTGTCCAGGCACACGTGTGGCCCGGTAGTGTGGAAAGCACATGTGACGTTTCGGCCTTTCTGTGCCTGCGTCCCCAGGTTTTTTCCCACAGGGGTGGCAGCACCATGTGGTCATCACAAACCTGTGCTCCCATCAGTCAGCCTGAGCCCCCATCTCCAGCTGTGTGACTCGGGGCCAACTATTGCAGCTCTCTGGTCTTTGTTTTCCTCATCTACAAAGTGGCACTAATGAGGGTTCCTACAAGGGTCACTCTATGGCAAAGGATGCGTGGTGCCTTTCCCACAGTATTTCGCAGTCAGTGCCTTTCACACAGTCAGAGCCTTTCTCACAGTCAGTGCCTTTTGCACAGTCAGGGCCTTTTGCAAGTCAGAGCCCTTCACACAGTCAGAGCCCTTCGCACAGTCAGTGTACACATTCAGCACGGTGACACGGAAGGAGTGGCCAAGGCGAGCTGAGAATGGGTTCCACCTCTGCTGGCACATTGTGAGCCTTTCCAAATTTCTTCCCGGGTCTCAGTCCCAGTTTGCCCATGGGTACCAGTGAGTGAATCTGAACCGGAGGTTCCCTTGAGCCCCGAGGTTCCCTGACATTGCACTCAGCCCCTGCTGGCCACAGGGAGACTAGGCGCTTGCTCACCTGGATCTGGC
This sequence comes from Aplodontia rufa, assembly GCA_004027875.1. NCBI lineage: Eukaryota > Metazoa > Chordata > Mammalia > Rodentia > Aplodontiidae > Aplodontia > Aplodontia rufa. Next base: position 110,239 of record PVKS010001348.1, on the reverse strand, counting down.
AGAAACCACGGGCCTTCAGCTCATCCAGGATGAAGACCTGGAAAGCCCGCAGCAAGCCTGCGTAGTCCGCACTGCACATCTTCTCCGGAGGGAGCTGCAGCTGAAAGTGCACTCCCGTCTGGATGGTCTGCCACAGCTGGGGCCCTGCAGCAACACGGGAGGTCGCAAGCAGAGGTGACAGGCCTTTCGGACCTTTTCCCTCTGTAAAAGTAGCTCTCCTCATCTAGCTTAAGATACACAGTGCCCTGGTGTTCAGTGCACAACCTGCACAATCGCTCGGCAGCCTCGATTTCTTCTTTAGAGACTACGGGATCACGCCTCCCTTCCCCTGACGTTTCTTGCTCTAGATTCAGTGGTGATTGTCCACGTATTGATTTCAGCTTAGGCTACCATGTCATAGTCAAAGGGACAGGCCACTCACTTGTTCAATCACATTTTCGACTTTTTCTGCATAAGAATCGTCTTTAGCCCAGAGTGCTTTGCAACAAATACTTGATGCTCTGGCAGCCACCTGAGCCTCGGGAAGGTCAATTGCAGGATCTGGGTCTCCCTCCTAGACATCCCTCCCACCCTAGTATGGGTCCCTTGTGATGCCCTAGCTGTTTGTAAGGAACCACAGCCAGGCTTTGTCAGGGAAGACGTGGCCTGAGCCTGGTGTGTGTGTGTCATTCAGCCATGTGAGTGTTCACACACATGTGTAAGACAGCACCAGGAGTCTTGAACAGGACTGAATGAGGGTGGATGTTTAGCTGGAGCATTGATGTCCATCTGGGCAGGGTGAGGGGCCCTGCCCTGCCAGGTATTAGCCCTGGCGGTCAGGTGGGCCTGGGGAGTGGCAGATGGAGCAGAGCCTCTCTGGAGGCTGGATGAACACACACGGCTGCCAGCGCGCCCACCAGCTAAGCAGCAATCCTTAATCCAGGATGCAGAGGGAGTTGCCATGATGGCAAGGAGCAGATGGCACCAGAGAAGCCACAAATAAAGCCCATCAGGGACCTGTGAGTATATCCTCTTCCTGAAGGAAATGCTCCCGGGGCCTCTGCTCCTGGTGCCACCTGGCTGGCCAAGCAAAGGCCACAGCAGCCCCCACTCAGCCCTGATGCAGAGAGGGTGGGGTGCAGTAGACCACTCACGCTGGCAGGCCCAGGGCTGTGGCGGCTGCGTCACCCAGCGTCTGCTGTCCAGGTCGCACACCAGCGGTCCCTGGGAGAAGGCGCTGCGGTAGCCCTGGCGGCACAGCACCTGGCACTGTTGCTCCACAGCACTCCCTGGGTCTGAGGCTCTCTCACAGAGGATCACTCCACCAGCCTCCTTCAGCCGAGCGAAGGGCACTGGGCACCATGGGCCTACGAAAAGGTGAGAGAGGAGAGGACATGGGCACCTGGGCACTGCAGAGGGCTGAGCTCCTGCCTCACCTTGCTCTGCCTGCTCAGTCCTCCCTGCCTTCCTCCCGCTCCCTGCCCACTACGCTGTGGGCTCTTGACCTGGCCTCCCTCTCAGCCCACCTTGGAGCAGCCCACCCTCTCTCAGCTGTGCCATCTCAGCGCAGGCCTTCTGCCCTCTCAAAGGCCAATGCCCTACCAACCTGACTTCCCAGCTCCCAGGGCACATGCCCAGCCCTGGAAACAGCACTTCGAGCCCAGGCCGTGACACCCCCAGCCACCCAGCCATCCCAAGAGAAGCATGGTGGCCCCCCTGCACAGTCCCAGATCCTCTGCCCTGGCACCAGTGAAGGCTGTGGCTCATACCTCCCCCAAACCCCTCATCCCATGGCCAGTCAGAGCACACCCCTGCCCCCCACGTCTGCCTGGAAGATTCCTTTCAACCCTCCAGTCTCAGCCAAGCTCCATGCCTTCTAACAGCTACTGTGCTTCTCCAGAGACTCTCTGGTCTCCTGGCCCGGGGCCCCAGGCCCTTCTGCCTGTCAGCTATTCTAGATCCTAGATACCCACACAGTGGGTTCCTCATGGCTTTAGGTCCATGGGAGAAATGGGGCTTCCAGTTCACCCAGGCCTTGGCTAGAAGCTCAAGGGGTATGTGTGAGCTGAAGGGGTGAACGAGTCTGTTATGGAGCAACACGTTCAGTGTGGCAGCTGCACACGTGATTAGAGGGAGTTCATCCCTGACCCTCGGCACCGTGCTGCTGCCTGAATGCATCTGTCTTCAAAATCTCCAGTGTGCAACACCAGGGCTCCCAGATATAAGGGACAGCACCATCTCTGGGTATGGCCTGATCTTCTTTCTAATAAGAAGGCTGTTCTCTTGCCAAGGACTTGCTCTGTGACCTGCAAGGGGCTGGCTGAGGTGCTTCTCACCAATGCTCTGTGGGGCGGGCTGGGGAGCCAGCCTGCCGGAAGCGAATCTGGCTCTACCACCGATTAGCTGAATTCCCTGGAAGAGGTTAATGACTTCTGTGTGCCTCATTTTCCTCAAAATGATGAGAACAGTAATGCTACCTCCTGTAGGAAGCAGTCATTTAAAAACCACTTATGTGACACTCATTATGTGCTGGGTGCAACCTTCCACACATCCGCTCATGCAGTTCCCCCACACCCCTACAGCATAGGTCTCATTATCTGCAACACAGGGGTGACAAGACTGAGGCACAGAGGGAGAGGCTCTGCAGCAGCATGGTCCCCGTCCTCCTGCCACGTGCTGGGTGTGTTTGCTCATGAGCGAAAGTTGGGAGAGGCTCCCCTCCCACCCCACAGGCAGCTCTTCTCCTGTGGCCCTCTGGCTCCCTCTTCGCCTCTGCAGAGTGTCCAGGGAGGCCTCGGGTCTGGCTAGGAGGCATCCCTCGTGGGTCTGAGCATTGCCCAGGATGCTGAGGCTCCCCCTGCCAGTGCTCCTGCCCTGTGCACCTGCTTTCCCAAGGCCTCTGCCCCAAATTCACTGAAGTGAAGTGACCTTCCTGTGGCCCCCAGGGCAAGGGAGAAGGGAGAGATGAAGGACAAAAACTGAAATTAACTAACATCTGCTGTGGGAGGGTGCTTCACTTTCATGTGATCCTTCCAAAATCACAGCCACCAGGAATCATTATTGACATTGTAGAGATGAGGACAGGGGAGCTGAGTGGCTCTGCAGGGACACACACTGGTGGTGGACCAGAGGCCAACGATGCTTGCTTCCAGCCCGTCTCTCATGAGCCATGTGCATGGTACATCTGAGTGCCAGGCCCCCCCAAAGCTCTCCCCAGCTGCTCTGCCAGGCAGGGCCTGTCATTAGTCCAATCACACAGGTGAAGTCTCAGGCTTATCAGAAGATGACTTTACTCCCCAAAGTCCTTCAGCAGGAAGGGCTGGGCCAAGTGTCACCTGTGAGGCTGCTTTCTGAGCCGCCAAGCAATACATTAGTCATAATGCCCACCAGAGGGGCACTGACCATGAATATGACATTGGATGTATGTGCCAGGCCAGCCTCTTAGAAACACCAGCAAAACTAATAATGCACATTTGCTAAGTGTACTAGAAATCCCAGTGCCAAGCAGTGGAGGGGTCATACTGTGCTAAGAAAGCTACTATTGGAAAACTGAGATCCAGAGAGACTAAGGACTAGCCCCAGGTCTCCAGAAAGTGAGTGGCAGAGCTGACACACAGGACAGTGCCTGCCCCAACTCTGAGCTCTCTCTCTCCACTCTGCAGCAAGTCAGCGGGGTAGGCTATAGGGACTCACAGAGAGCATGGGCAACCTCTAGCCTAGTGACACCAGGCCCCTAGGACTGTTGCACCACCCGGGCCTGAACAAAGTGTATTTCCTTTTCCTTAATGATGCTACCAGGAGCCCAGGACACTCCGGAACTTTCAAGGAATAAGGACAAAATCTCTAGGTCCCATTGCATTAGAGCGCTCAGCCTTCCCCAGCTGGCTCCCATGACGGTGGCAATTTGCAGAGGCCAGAGCCACTGTTCTTGCTGCCCCACACCAGTGTATTTCCCATTTGATCTAGACTTCAGACCCAGAGCCACAGGCCACCAGGGGTGAGGTGACATCCAATTGCACCCTCACATTCCCAGGGCCCTGCTTCTAGGAACCCCATCCCCCTGGGTGCCACATCAGACATGCCACTAATGGTCCCCCACGGGGCAGGACTTACTTTCACAGGCGGGCTGGCTGCCCACTACTCGGGTCCCAGGCACCTCCTCTCCACTGTCCAGGACACACCAGCAGCTGCCCCGAGTCGGGTCACATTGCACTGGGGAAAAGCCCCCATCCTGTGTCCTGCAGACTGGGACGTAGCCTGGGCCGACCGCCCTGGAGAGGGCTCCACTCCTGAGGACTTCACAGAGGCCTGGGCCTGGACAAGGACACAAACCAGGTGGGCCAGGCTCATAGCTCCTGTTCCCTGTTCCCTGTTCTCTGACAGTGACTTAAACTCCCTGCTACCCACTGCCACCTTCGGCCAACCCACCTGCAGTCTTTGCTCTCCCCACTTCGTTGCCTGCCCTCAAGGTGCTCAGAGATGTAAGTGAGTGAGCAGGTGCAGCTGAGAGGTAAGAATGACATCTGTGACATGGAGGGGACCTAGGGAGGCCCTGAGCTCAGCAGTGGAAGAGAGGCCAGCGAAGGGCTCCTGGAGGGCAGGCTGGTGGCGTGTGTGAAGACTGGCCAGGGGGTGCAGCGGACACACTGAGCAGCAGAGCCAGGCTTGATGACATTCAGGGGGAGAGTGTCCACTTCCTTCAAAGTGGGGGAAGCTGAAGAAGACAGCCAGGGGCCAGGCGTGTGTCCCTGGGCCAGGCCAAAGGGCTCGCCTGGCCCTGCAGTGATGAAGCACCTTCAGTCTAAGGCAGCTGGGGACACCAGCACACTGTGCTTGGAGGACACCCCAGGCTCCACTGTGAGGACCACACCCCAGGGCTGGGATGGAAGCCCAGGACCAGGTGCAGCCCACTGTACAGCCAGCTGTGGGCTGCGCTTCTGGGTCATAGAGCACAGCCTGCTCACTGCTGCATTCGCTCCTCAGATGAGTGCCGGTGACACTGTCCCATTTCATTAACAAGAAAACTGGTAGAGTGAGGTCAAGGGTTGTGTCCCCACAGCTACAGAAGCAGCAGGGACAGGAAGCCAGATCCGGGGAGGGACAAATACTCACACTGGGCACTGCTGCCTGTGCCAGGCGACAGCTCTTCTCCCGATGCTGGGTGCACACACCAGGTGCGCTCCTCAGCCGCCTGCTGCCTGGCGTGCTCTCCTGTCTGACAAAGCCAAGGTCACAGTACTGTGCAAAGGCTTTTGCAGCCCCCCGTTGGTGGGTGGAGGTCTGCAAGGAGGTCCCTCCCAAACACCTGACAATGGCTTCTCCAAATGGAGAAGGGTGTTCTTCACAGGGACGTCACCACCCTGCTGCCCTCTCTCCACTCCCATAATAGGAGCTGATGGTCATGACAACCCCAAGAGGCCAGGACGTCAGCTGTCCCATTTAAGACTGGGGAAACAGGTTCACTCAGAGAGCGATGCAATGTTGCAATGTCCCAGAGCTGGTGAGTGGCAGGTCTGTACCAGAGCCTAAGCCCATCCTGCCCAGAAGCCTGTCACTCTCCTGAACCAGTTCCAGAAGAGACTTTTAAGCAGGAACCTGAGGAGAGGCCCAGGCGTCTGACTGGGAATGAAGATGCAGCACACGGCAACTTCCAGAACCCCGCCGGGCCATCCCAGGGCAGCTGGGACACCTGGCACGCCTCTTCATGCAACAGGAGCCTCAGTTTGCCCACCTAAAAGGACCAGAGCAATGGTCCAGCAAGCATGAGTCCTGGGTTTGTCCCAGCACTGCCAAAGCAAACGCAGACCAGGAGTCAGGTCCAGACTGAGCCTGGAGCACCTTCTTTCAGGGACTCAGACCACAGAAAAGTCCCCTCTCCTACAACTGCGATCTTACAGCACAGGTCCAGTGGGTGCTTGGGGAGGGGCATTCCCTGGCTGCCGCTATTTCCACTAGTATTTGTTTGCCACTTGTTTGCTTTATAATCTGCTCTTCCTTGTTTGCACACTGGCAATGACAACGACAGTGCCACCAATATGTGCGGAGAATGTGACCCCGAGGCTCATGCTATGCTAACCACTGCCTCATGCCAAGTGTCAGTGCATCCACACTGCATCTGGAGAGGGAGTAGGTCCCCTACTGTCCTCACTCTCCACAGAGATACCCAGAGACATCAGGTGACATGCAAGGACTAAGACAAATTTATGGAATAAAGTCTTAAAACTGAGAACATTCTAGCTATACCTGTGGGAGGCTACAGACACAAGCCTTCAATTTGGGCAGGGAGAGCCTTGGGTGCTGTTTACTAGCATGAGCTCCTGCACCAGGGCTAGACGTGAGGACCCCACAATCAGAGGGCCATGGGGTCACCTTGCCCACCTCAGAAGCTGTGGCTTCCACCTGCCCTCCTTCATGAGGGGCAGTGCCTGGGACATGTGTGCCAACCAGAGGTGGCTGTTAGGCAAGGTAAAAGACTCAAATCATGTTGGCCGATTGCTCTGTGAAGTCACTCATAATGGGGCCAGGTTCACAGTCCCCAATGATAATGGGCTCAACACTCTCCAGCCTGGGCCGTGCTGATTTCATCTGGCTTTTACGACGTCCCTGCGAGCCCAGCAGAGCAGGCAATGGTGTCCCTAGCATTCCTCTTTTAGGGGAAGGAAGCAGAGGGACAGGCAGTCCCTTCACTTGAAAGTAAGGGTAAGAAGATTCCAGCCTGAGTTCTTTCTCTGAACTGTCAATCATTAAGATAATCTGAAAAGCTGGGAGGAACGTGGGGCAAATGATTCTTTCATGAGAAGAAAGCCCGGGTGCAGGAATTTGTGGCAGTAAGCAGCACCCAAGTTTGGGACCCCTAAACAGGAGGAGCACAACGATCTGAACCAGTTGGCCTCAGGAAACACATGGTAGCAATTGTACAGCTGCCTGGTCATCTTCAAAGACTTTTTTAAAAAATTTTATTTGGTTTTTCATGTGGCTTTCATTGCTCAAACACTTTGCTGTGTACGTGGTGCTGGGATTTAAACCTGCATACTCGCACATGCCAGGCAAGCGCCATAACCACTGAGCAATAGCTCTAGCCCCTTCCAAGACTTCCCCCACCCCAGGGCTGAGGACCAAACTCAGGGCCTTGCGCATGCTAGGCAAGCGCTCTGCCACTGAGCTAAATCCCCAACCCCCCTTCAAAGACTTTTAATGTAAACATATTTCCTTGGAGTCTCAAAACAATCCCAGCACAAGTTAGGACAAAGTGTGGCCTGAGCTTACGATTTAAAAAAAAATAAAATAAAAAGGGCTACAGGAGCACAGAGAAGGTAACTAAATTGCCTAAGGACACACAGCCAAAGCCTACTAGTTCCAGGGCAAACACTCAGACTCAGGACTCCTTATGAGGTCAAATTAACTGAAAACTGGAAGAATCATCTTCAACCAGATGAGGTGAGCTCTGGCTTCCTTCCTCACACCCTCCTAAGCTCTCAGAGGCTTACCTTTAGACAGGTGGGGATGAACAGGTCTCCTGGAGATGGGTTTCCTTGGAATACAGCCTGTTTCCACCCGGAAAGCAGCCCGTTGGCTAGAGACTTCTCACAGGCTGTGGGGCCTGTGGGAGAGACAGGAACTCTTAATAGAGTGGCAGAGGTCACGGAGGGAAAGCAGGAGCCCTGGCTGACTTTGAGTTACAGAGCCGGGCATTGGGAGCAGAGGTGCCCTTCACAGAGAGCTGGAGCTCACAGGAGAAGTCACCTACATTCAGGGACAAGGACACACAGTATATGCCAGCTTTGAGAGGCTGAGGGTGCCCTTGATGGCACAGGGCTGACCTCAGGGGACAGGCGAGCTGCAGGTTCAGATGTGAGGTTGGAGATGAAGCCATGGCAGTGACCCAACAGGCAGTGAGCAGCCCAGAGAAGGAGAGCTGGAGTCCCTCTGCTCTCAGCCTGTCCCTCTGCCACCCGCCCAGGAGCAACCACCAGGAAGGGCGAGGCCATCAGCAGGCCTGGCCCTGGGGATTTGTGCTCAGGGGTAGGTCTGAAGGGCTGGATGGAGCCACCTCAAGTCTGGGTGACCACAGCGGGCTCAACCTGTGCTGGGCAGGGGTGGAACAGTCAGCGGGCTTCACTTACACTGGGGGAGCTGTGGGGAGCGTGCCGTCAGAGAAGTGGGGGTGGCCACCCCCTTCCCATCCACACACCAGCAATGCCCTAGGAAAAAGCCACAAGGCAGAAGTTCAGAAGTGCCTTGAGAACTCTCCTCAGCATCCTGTAAGCAACACCCATATGGTGCCAGCCAGGTGGCCTGTCTAACCCCTGGTCCAGCCCCCAGCTGGCACTGTTCACCATCACAGGCACCTCGGCATCCACACACTCGGCCCTCCAGGTGGCTGAAGTGCTCTGCTCCCCTTACACAGGGGAGATAACTAGAGGCTCCAGAAGCTAAGTGGTTTTTCCAAGCTACCAAAGATGGGTCCCAGAGTCCAGTACACTTGCCTCCAAAAATGAAGCTCTAAGGAAAAAAAGGGTGTCACTCGGCCACCCCTGCCCCCTTACCAGTCCCAGTGTGGCACTGCACGGGCTCCCAGTTTCCAAATGCATCACACTGTGGCACGTAGGGACCTGATCGCAGAGGGACAGCTGCTCCAGCAGAATCCTCCAGGGAAGAGCCACGTTTCTGATAGAAGCTCAGGGCTGGAGTCACAGAAGAAGCGCAGATCATGAACTCCTGCCCTGGGTGCTCTGTCACAGAGGGCCACCCAACATGGCTTCCCTCCAACATAAGGCAATCTCAAAATATTTCACCCCAAAATACTGCAGAGGCCCCTCAACGATGGGTAGGCACCAGGTAGATTGTCCTATAACAGGAATTCCTAGCCTGCAGAGTCCGAGTCTATAGCCCTACAGTGACTGCCAAACAGGTGGATTAGGTCAGTAACAGGCTGCAGGCCCACGAACTACGGATCTTATCATAGGTGGGACTCACCTTACAAGTTACCTGCCAGGTGCTGTCTAAATGCACACTTCAGTTTTTTTTAATTATCTCATTTCTGTTAGAGAAGTAGGATTATCACATTTAACAAACAAGACAGATGGGCTAAGCAACTGAACCAGGCCTCGCAGACAGGAATTGGGCAGGGCTTTGACCACAAGAGGTCAGTCCAAGTCAGCAGCTCTCAGCCTCCCCTGGCAGACTCCTACAGGTGGGTTCTTGACCCCTTCAAAGCTTGGCTACCCACACAGCCTTGTCTGATCTTCACAGCAGCCCCGCAAAGCCACATCTTCTACCTCCCGTTAGAAATGGAGGCTCAGTGAGGGAGGTTAAGTGATGCCCCAGAGGGCTAAGGAGCCCGCAGCCCCTCCTCAGCCCTGGCATCAGCCTGTACCACCTGACTTTGCCGCAAGTGCTCTCCAGCACTGTCGGGTGTGGCCCTCAGGTCTCTGCCTAGGTTTGCCTGCCCCATGCTAGCTCTGCAGCGCTAGGTGCAGAGTCTTGCTGTTATGCTGCATCTAGAGCAGCGCCCCGCTTACAGTATGTGCTTAAGGAATAATCAGATGGAAAACAATGAAGAAGTGAATGCAAGCATGAGGCGGAAGGAGGAAGAGAGGCGGGCGGCGGGCAGCACATGCGGCTCCTGCTGCTCTGCAATCTGACCTGCCCCACTGCCATCTCCGTCTAGGTAGCCATCACCCTTTCCCCAGATCCCTCCTCCAGATTCTCTGCAACCTCCTCTCCACAAGTGCACACACCAGGGTGGAGCAGTGGCTTCTCACGGGGCCCTCGAGCAGAGCAACCACTTCAAGTCACTCCAGGTAGCAGTCACCTGCTACACACAGGACAGTTCTTTCCTTCAGAAATGGGCTCTGTGGCTCCGAGGAGAGAGCTTACAGATATAAGAATACCCACAGTGAGAGCCCATCCGGGATGCCAAGAGCCACCTTCAAAGCAGACTTTTGCAGCGAGCAGGGCTCTGGAGCCTGGGAAGCCACTGCCTAAATCCCGCATCGTTGCTGTGGGCAGTGCGATCATGAGCTGGTTAAGTAACCTTTATGGAGTGGCTGAGATTTGCCTAACAGGGTAAGTGTGATCATTGCGCTAGAAGAACTCATGCCAGGCACAGCTATGCATTCCTGTGCCCTCCCTCAGCCCTCCCACACCTGCTAGGCCAAAGGGGCTTTGTGGCCCTCAGTCCCTTCCTGTCCTGGACTCTCACAGAGAAGAGCCCAGTTCCTGTCTAGTGGCTCTTCCTATTTTCTGTACAGAGGTGGCATGCGAAATCACAGCACAGGGTTGGTTGGAGAGGAACTTCTTATGTTAACTTCTAAAAAACGTCATGATGCAATTCAGTGCAGTGGTCACAACCCAAGGGCCTCACTGCCACTTCTCTCTTGGATTGCATCAAGCCCTGTCCATGCTTAAAGTTTTCAATAACTGGTTTCTTTTCAAAAGCAGAAGTCATTAAGTCTCAGAGGAACAGAGAGCAGAGGTGTCTGGGCACAGGCTAAGGGGAGTGGACAGAGGAGGAGGTGGGGAGGAGGGGAAGATGGTTAACCACTGTCTTTGCGCTCCTGTTCTGTGCCAGGTGCTGGGCTGCCGTGGATGAGCAAGACCCAGTGCCTTGATTTCTAGAACTGTTGTCTGGTGAGAGAGAGGGGCAGGGAGCAAAGATGACCTTGGGAGCGTCTCACATGGGGTTAGAAGAATAAAGATCCCAAGCCCAGGGGAGGCAGAGAGGTGCCAGCCACCTGTGTGACTCGCTCTGCCTTGGTCAGAGGCTGTCACAGGGAGGTCAGTTTTGCTGTTTTGTCACCCAAGCCCAGGAAACTCCAGATCAGGAGTGGCCTGGTATAACTGGAGAGGTAAGGCACAGAGACAGTGAATCCTGGGTTCCCGCCAAGCTTGTGTGGGGTCAGTGTGAGAACTTGGAGGGTCCAGGCCCTTCTGGCCGAGGCTGTGGGTGGAAGAGGCAGAACACGGGCTCTAGGAGAAGGCAGGCTTGTCAGGTCCCTGAGATCTGCTAGCCTTGTTCTCGCAGCTCCTCTGCTATCATGGCAAGGGCCTGGTCAGTGGCTAGAGGCCCCACGGCGCTCTGTGGCTCTGTCCCATGCAGGTAATGCAGTGTGCCCAGGACTGGCCTCAGGATTCCACAGGCTCACAGGCCACTAGCTCCTGGTCCTTCCATGTTGGTGGTTCCTGCACTATAAGAAATGCAGGGGAGCTTAGAAGCAGGCCCTGGGGTTTAGCGAGTGTTTGGGCTGCTCACAATGCAACAAGAGTGGGGTTCCACAGGTGCATACGGGAGAAGTGTGCACCGTTCCAGCTTGGACTGAGGTCACAACACCACTTTGCCTTTTCTTTCCCAGAACCCACCAGGCTGGGGCAACCAAGCAGCAAAGCCGTGGAGGTGACTGGCGCTGACTGGAGCACTGATTCCCTGGCTAGATGGAGAGAGAGGCCGCAGAACCCGGCACTCACTAGACTGGGCCGCCAAACGGATAGCGTCACCGCTTCCACGCAGAAACTTCTCAGAGAAAGCCTCCCGGGAAGGGAGGAGTGGAGGAAGGCCGAGCTCCTCGCTGGTCAGCTGGATTCCCTTGGCCACCAGGAAACTCTCTCCCAGAGGGAACTGGGAACTGTTGGAAGCCGAGACGATCTCTTCTGCTTCCTTAATGAACTGCAGGACACCACGCCTCACTTCCTCACAGGAGCCAGGACCTAGGGGGACAAAAACATCCCAGATGGCTTCCTTCACCACACCTGGCTCCCTCTGAGCTCTACCAGTGCACACACGCACACACAGGGCTCAGCTTTGCCCTCGCACCAGCTCCTGCAGTAGCTAGAATTTTCTTCCTGCTTTGCTGCCGTAATCTCACTCAGCACTGAAGGGGCACTGACTGCTTCAAACTGGGAACAGAAGTTGCTTGCTCCATGCTGTGTCTACTCCAGCCTTCCATGGGCTTAGTGGTGATTGCCTGAGAAATTGCACCTGAACAGTCAGCACAGTGCCTGGTGCTGTCCCCTGTAAGCAACACTGCTAGCAAATGCCACCATCCCCATGGCTATTTCCACCAATCACAATAATTCAAGAGTGGAGGCGCCCGCGCACTCTTTGGAGGGCAGGAGACTGGCAGAAAACTTTGACTTCTGGAATTTGAAGACATTATTGTTATCATGATCAAATGAATATTCTTAATCAAATAATCTATCAATCCCAGGGAATTCCCTGAAGCAAAACCAGAAAAGAAAAAGTCACATTTAAGAACTACTCACTCTCCACTGCTTCCAGGATCAAGAGAAAATTCTTTAACTGAGCACAAATAAGCTTTTAAAATCTGGCCCAGACTTGCCTTCCATCTCTTCTGCTCATGCCCTTCCTGCCACTGACCTTTCCTCTATCCCACCCCAACAAAATTGACCATCTCACAGCTTCTCTGACTTGGCACAATTTCCTCTGCTCCAAAGGAACATGCCTCAAGTTTCATCCCAGAAACTGGTTCCAAGGGAATCTTTACCCAGGTCTCCAGTCAGCAGGTAGCCCTGAGCCCTTGGGTAAGCTCCATCCATTTCTTCAGTTCCAATATTGCAGTTTACAACTGACCTGATAACACAATCTGTTTTGCCCACTGGTCTCTGAGCTTCTCTGGGCAGATATGTCTTTCCATGTCTCTCTTATCATATAGCACAGAGTACACAGTAGGTGGTACATAAATGCATATTAAAGAAGGCTAACTTTCAATCATTCCAGGGACAGTAAAGTGGCCTCACACTCCTTGAGGGCTTGGTCATCACCCTGCACATGGTAGGAAGCTCCTGGTGCCTTCATTACCAATAATGGTATTGATGCTGCCATCCTTTATTGAGCACTTTCTGTGTACCCAGCTCAACATTTTGCTTCTCTGCCCTTTTATAAGCCTCACAGCAACCTTGAGGTGGTTGTTTATCATAACCCAGACTGTACAGATGAAATGATTTGCAGGAATTGCCCCCTCCAACTTATTCAGTGGCAGACCACAGAACCAGAACCCAAGACAACAGAGTTCTGCCGCTCGCCTGAGCCTTCTCAAGCTTCAGGTGCATTTGATTCCCCTGGAAATCTTATACAGGTGCAGGTTTCAATTCAGCAGGTGGAGCCCAAGATCCTGAACCTCTAAGAAGTCCCCAAAGTGATGCTGATAGTCCTAGACCACACCCGGAGGCCCTAAAGAAAATCCTCTTGACCACATCCCCCATCAAAAAGCGAGTGTGAATGTGCACCCTTATTTCATAGGCATGTGCAGAAACCACTAAGATAACATGAGAGGCAAAGAAAGGTCCTCTGCTGCTTCGGCTGTTAGTATGGTTTTAAAAACAAAAGCAAATTTAAAAAGAAGGCATAAAATCCTGAGCACATGTAGAAGTTTTAGTATTTGCTTCCTGATGGAATGTGGTATACACAGAGCCATGTACACTATGGTCTCCTGTTACTCAAAGGAGAAGTCACTGTACTCTAACCTAGTTCTGAGGGTCAGCCCAGAATTCAGACCAGGGTGGATGAGATTAGCCACTAACTTTGCGAGGTACTTTCAGTATTAGCAACTCGGATTCCTGCAACTGCAGGCCGAGAGGACCAAATTCAGACTTAAAGCATTTAAACCTATAGGAATGTCACTGTGTTGGAGGCCTGACCTCTGCTACAGAGAGTGATCCTACAGGTCTCACAAAAATAAGACTTCCGTGCAGTCACACCCACATCACGTGCTGGCTTTGAGGGGCCTATCGCTGGATCACCTGCTGGCTTTGAGGGGCCTATCGCTGTACCAGCTGCTGGCTCGAGGGGCCTTTTGCTGGATCTCATGTTTTAAAGTAGAATCCTAGCAGTGCTGACTCCAAGCTGATTACACTGCCAAGGGCATGCTGGTTCTCACCACAGGGTGCTTTTACCCAACACCCTCAACATGTAGTTCTGCTGAAGCCTAAACTTTGGCGAATGTCAAATAGTCTGAGAGATGTTTATCACAAAGGTCCTGACAATGCTCAGTAATGCATGGAAGAAGTTGAGAGGTTCCATTGGCTGTGAACAGCTGTTGGACCTGTAGTGAAGGGAACTGCGGGCTGGCATAGCTATTAGGAACAATGCATATAGACTCAGGACGAAGAGTCAGTTTCATTCTGTCCACACCTCATACACCGACTTCCCTGTAAGCCTCTTGCTACCACGCTGAGCTTATAGACCTCTATTGGTGACTCTCTGTTGGTCCCTCAATCGGATCTCTCCAAGTCAGTTAGAAGCCTTTAGGTGGCACTTTGCTGAGGTGCTGAGAACCCGGCAGTGCCCTGTGCGAGCAGCAGGACCACCGTAATACCTGCTGATTAGTCAAGTGGAGTTCTTACCTCATGAGAACTCACTAAAGCCTTAGCATGGGAGGCCAAGAACTGGTATGATCACCTGCATAATCTTCACTGGCGCTAAGATAGTGCTTTGTATACAGAAGACATCAGGAAATTTTGAATGTATGGTACCGATTTAAATAATTTAAATAATCAATTATCTGATAATTTAAACACCTGACCATGCAGATGTGGGAATGCATTTTCCGCTATGAACCTTGGTTTCCCCAAGCACACACAGGAATGTTCCTAGACATTTGAGCTCCATTCCAGCCTTAACACTTAATGCTTTTCCACTGGACATCCCTTTTGAAAGACACAAATTCAGTTCTTCACATGAGTTAACTCACATTTTGGGACCTTGCTGGGCTCAGCCCAAGTTCCTTCCAGCTCCTGGCCAGTCTCATCCACACACCAGCAGCTCCGGAGGTCAAAGTGTGCCAGAGGCTTGCTGAAGTCCGAGTAGGGCCCTGGGTATCGGCCAAGCTGGCCATTTAGGATCTGCCAGAAGAGGTAGGGATCCAGGAGGATGTTCTCCCTGGGCCCAGTAGAATTCCCTTCCAGCAGTGCCAGGGGGACATCTTGGAAGGAAGGATGTTGAGCCAGCACTGGGAAGATGCCTTCTTGGCCACTCTCATAGAGATTTTGAACAAAGAGAGGGAATTTTCTGGAAGCTGCTTCTCTATAGCTCATGACCTTCATTAGCAGCTCAACTGGGGTTAGCTCTTGGCCATCCTTATTCTGAGCTCTCCATCGCTCGTACCACTCAAAGGCCTGCTCAGGGGGGCCATCACATTGTACGGGTCTCCACTGCCCACTAACACTGCACTGCGGGACATAGATGCTGGAGAGAGCCGGTGGCACGCTGGAGTTAGCCAGTAGGGCCTGCACCATCCCAAGGAAAGCATGCTCAGCTTGTAACTGACAGGGCGTGGGACCTGAGGAGGAACAATGAACAGGGGTTTCAGATTAGCAAGTTCAGTAAGCCAGAAGGACCAAGCCGAGCCCACTTGGCTGTCCAAACTCGACCTAAAGCCTAATGCAGCCATGGTAGGCCGCCTAAGTAACATCTAGATGGAGGTCACCCAGGACTGAATGGTGAGACGAGCTGTGGACCAGCTTTACAGAAACACGTGAGTTTATTCCTAAGAATGGCTAATGGTTTTCCTGGAGAACTGCTAATTTAAACACCTACTCTGCCATTAGTACAAGTCGTCCCTTTCACCAGGAGCGATTTCATGTTTCTACAGTGGACTGGGTCAGGGCCCAAAGGACTCCACAGACTTACACTGCATGGGTTCACCAATGACACTTCGTGTCCCAGGAAGAGCCTGACCCTCGGCATTCACACAGTAGCACTCGGAGTTGAAGCACTGGACGGCCAGGAAATGTCCCTCACTAGTGCAAGCAGGGACAAACAGGCTGGAGCCAGCAGGCTGGCTGCCCATGAGGCTTTGCACGCGAGCCCTTTGCTTCTCACACTCTGTGGGGCACCTCGGTCGCCCACCTCTGACTCTTGAGTCAGAAAGCTCTTTGCCCAGAGCATCCACACACCAGCACTCTCCAGCAAAGCACTGGACATCAGCATAGGTTCCTTCAGCCGTGCAGGAGGGCACAAAAAGCCTGCCAGGGGACTGCTCACAGGCCTGGGAGCGGAGTGCCATTTCCGTCACATCCCCTAAATCTCTTGCCACATCTTCAGGTACGGAAATAGCATGTCGCAGGAAGACAAGGAATTCTGGACGCTCCAGGAGAGAAGCAAGGAATTTTAAGGCCCTTTGGTTCTCTTGAAAGTTGACTTCGAAGCCAAAGCTGCCCACAATTGGCTTATTCATGGCAGAGGCACGGAGGGTTTCTGTGTCAGAATTTGAATCCAACCCCACAGCGAGGGTCTTGGTTACATCTACCAGTCCCCCTCCATTCTGGAAGCCCAAGAGACCAAGTTGCTGGAAAAACTGACTGAAGTTAAATGTGCCTCTTACGCCAAGGGCTCCGGACAAGTTGAACTGGTGAACATTTTCCAAAAATTTTCCTCCAAAAAGGTTTTGCTGGAGTCGCTTTGGGTTGGTAGTAAACTGAAGGGCAAGACGAGCCAGCTCTCGGGAGGGAAAAATAGCCCTGATGGCTTCTTTGAGTAGACTCTCTGATGTGGAGAACTGTTGATCCTGCCCTTGCGCCACTGGGCGGAGGAGCCCAGAGTCGACCAAGAGCTCCTTGATCGTGGGTGGGCAGGATGTGGCTGGCCTGGTTCCTCTCTGAGAGACCCGCCTTTCCCCAGGAGCAGAGAACAAGTCATGCTGGCTGAAGTAGCCTGAGGTCCCGAAGTAAAGCCTGGTCAAAGCCTGCCGCCTCTCGGAGGCACAAGACTGGTCCTCAGCTGCAGAAGACAAAGCAGAGTCTTAGCACTGGGAACCACCCAAGGACAGCCCCTCGGGCCTCTCTGGTCATCAGATGCCTAGAATTCGATCTAGAATGCCTACATTTTGGACTACTTTCATCTCTGTATTCTTTTACTTTTCTCTTCTACTCTGATCCATCTGTTTGGCAATTTGGGGGAGTAACTTCCAGGCCACATGATCACTGTCCTGGCTTTCCCTAGGGACTGCTCATCTGCTAACGCAAGTCTCATAGATGTTGGGCCACTTCCTGAGACTCTGATCACATCTGCTAACTATACTGAGTTGAATAGTGTACCCCAACAAAAAGTATTCACATCGGGGCTGGAGCAGTGGCTCAGCGGTTTTGGTGCTTGTCTGGCATGTGTAAGGATGTGGGTTCAAACTCCAGCACCACGTACACAATAAAGTGTTGGAACAATGAAAGCCACATGAAAAACTAAATAAAATTGATTCTCAATATCTCTCTCACTGTAGTGTCTCTCTCTCTCTCTTAAAAAAAAAAAAGTATTTTTATCTACCTGAAACTCCAGAATGTGACCTTATTTAAAAATAAGGTCTTAGCCAATATAATTAAATAGGAATATTTTCCTATATCGTAATACATAATACTAAAAATATAAGAAATGTGACATTTGCCATACTATCTATACTAGAGTATACATCCACCCAACAAGCACACTCAGCACTTCCTTCTGGACTTCCTGACCTTTCCTGGAAACCTCTAATGAACTGGTGGTTGACTCAGTCACCTCATGCATGGTCAGGCCATTTTATCTAAACAGGCAGGGTTGATTGCAGTCACCATAAGGAAAGAAATGCAAATGCAAATGCTAAGTGGCCATCTCAGTCGCACCGGTAGAAGTAAGTAGCATACAGTGGTTTTCTCCACAAAGCCATAAATCTTAGGGGAGCTTTTAAAACAACCTACCCCACCCTCTACTTTTTAAAATAATTCTTTCCTCTCAATTCTCACAGATGCCAAAAGAGAAAGTCAGCCTGTGTCCCTCTGTAACCAGGCAACAGAGAAAGGACTGGAATCCGTGTTGAGGGGAAAGAGGCTGGCAAGCCAAGAGCACACCTACAGCGCTCCAAGGCCCATGCTTCCTCCAGGGCCATCACAGGAGGGTGTCTAGGGGACAAAGCCCGCTGCTCCACTGCTGCAGGCACCGAGTAGGAGCTTCTGCCACGCACTTGTTAGGGGTGGTACCAAGGCTAAGAAATTCAGATGCTTTTCCCATGTGGCGTGTGCTTCCACAGCAATAGCAAGGAAACACCCAAGAGAAAAGTAGACACCTACAGCCCATCCATCACCTAAGAGGGTTAGTGCTCATTTGGAAAGCAGTTCCTCACCTCCACCCTAGAGTGGAAGGCAAAACACTCTCTAGGCTTCAACAGAACTGAAGGGTGAGCGTAAATACTTCCAAGGCAGGACCTCAAAATCTTCTTCTCTGACCTCCTCATTTTCAGCAGATAGAATACAACCAAACGCCGTGCAGATCACTCAAAGTGTTAAGTTGAAGAAATTGAAGGATTTAAGCAGAATTATTGAATGGCTGTTAATGCCTGTCCATGCTGAAGTTCTACTAAGCTGTGCATTCCTCCCTCTCTGTTCCAAGCCTTCCTGAAGCCACCAGCTTGGCCAAGCTATGAGAGCTCCGAGACTCCTCCCTGACCCCATCGGCAATACCCTCAAGGTCTCACTGGTAAGGTGGAAGGGGATCTTCCTGGAATGCCTAGTGATAGCTCTCAATTCACATCCTTCCCTCCTTTGTTAGCCAGCTTCCCATTACGGTGACAAAATGCCTGAGAAAAACAACTTAAAAGAGGAAAGATTTCTTTTGGCTCCTGGCTTCGGGCCATGGTCAGCAGGTTCCATTGTTTCTGGGCCTCTCAGCAGAAGGGCAGAGCAGAGCTACTCACTTCATGACAGCAGGGAAGCAGAGAGAGACAAAGTGTCTAAGGATGAGATATAGTCCCCACGGCCATGTCCCCAAGTACCCGCTCCCTTCAGTGAGGCCCCACCTCCTAGTTCCAATACCTGGAATAGTCCATTCAGTTATGAATCCATCAATGAATTCATCGACTAATGAGGCCAGAGCTCTAATGGTCCCATCATGTCCCAAACACCCCATCTCTCTACATTGCTGCCTGGAGACAGGCTTTGAGGGACATTTTCATAATACCTTCTTCTACTTTAATTCGGTTTCTATGCTGAGTTGAAAAGTGTCCCTCAAAATTCATGTCCCTCTCAAGTTGTAGAATTCAGTCCTATTTGTCAAAAGTATCACTGTAGATGCAATTGATTAAATAAGATGAAGTCCTACTGGATTAGGGGTCCCTTTGTCTAACAGGACTGACATTCTTATTAGAAGAAGAGGCAGACACAGACATCAAGGGAAGTGACAATTGAGGCAAAGACTGGAATTAATGCCACCAGAAACCAGAGAATGCCAAGGATTGCTGGCAACCACCATGAGCTTAGAAAAGGCAAGGGGGTCCTCCCCAGAGCCTTGGGAGAGAGCATGGCCCTGTGACACGATGGTTTGGACTTCCCAGAACTGCAAGACAATGATAGTGACTGTTCCACACTACCCAATTTATGATGACTCCTTTTCACAACCTTAGGGAACTAATGAAGTCCCCACCATCTTCGGCCCCTTGCCTCCAGTCCAGTGCTTCTTTCAATCTCTCCTCTGAACTCTCTGGGTGATCTGCCTCACACACAAAGAACAGCATGGCATCTCTCTCTGACCCACAGCACGGAGGGCCCAAGCCCTGGCAATGGGAGGACCTGTTGTCTTATCCCTGCACGAAGCTTGAAAGTGTACAGCCTCATCCTCATCCTCCCAGCCTCTTCTCTACCCTCCTGCAGACGAAGCGTCCCTCAGCAGAGCAAAGCCAGGGTCCATGTCCGTCATTCACTTCTCTTGCTCTGTGGAGAGCTTCCCTCACTTTCTTCCTTCAGGAAACCTCTTCCCCTGATCCGCCATGGCCCCCTTCCATGAGTCCTTCCTGAGTGCCACCTTGTCACACATGCTGCAAGATAGAATTGACCTAATACTTTTTTAGAGATATTGTGGGAAGGGGAAGGGAGGGAAAAGGGTGGGTAATTGGGGGAGGCACTCTTGGGGGTAAATCTAATCTTCAGAATCTATGTACATTTTATATTATTTTGTTAAAAACTTGTATGGTTGTTCAAAAAATAAATTTCTCAATTAAAAAAATAAAATTTTTTAAAAGAGAAAAAAAAAAAAAAA